>PVJC01004438.1:0-63943 GCA_004026665.1 Murina feae
CGTAATACTTTCAACAATAAAGATAAGTTTAAAAAATAAAACTACAAAAAACTTAGACTGTCAGAAAATCTAAAAAAGAATTTACAACTTACCAAGTCATTATATGCATTATTTTATTTAATGCTAATGTCCTGTTATATGACTATCCAGAACGCTGCAAGTTCACAAAGCTGGAAAATTGTGAAGTTCAGAGTCAACCCAAAACCTTCTTGCTCTGGGAACTAAGTCTGGATACTGCGCTCCTGCTTTCACTATGAACATTTGATCGGATGAAATAAGACATGAAAAATTTCATGTAATACGTAAAATGCTAAATCTATCTGATATTAGTTATGTTGAAACAAAAAATGTGGGTGGGATGTTGAGCCTGAGTTGTCTCCAGGAAATCAAAGAATGAAGCCTGGGACAAAACCAATGAGCAGGCGCCAAGCTGACTGAGAGCATCCGTGCGAGTTAATATGTGGAATCCCACATGCCATCAGCCACATGGGCACAGGGGCCATGCTTCCCCCCAACGGGGGGTGTAAGCTGTTCATTGTGTGCCGAGCTGGGGGAGAGAAGGAAGCATGTGTGCGCTTTTGTTAGTTCCTGATTGGTTATCTGTAAGCTGCCTGTCTTAGCATTAAACATACATTTTAAAGTCATGCCTCTGGCTTGTGCCCTTCTTTCTCCACCCAGCTGGGGTGCCTGAGTAACTCTGACTAGTTGGGCTACTTCCTTTCCCATGGTCCCACCCCTATCTGCCTAGTACTTTACATAAATAAGAATGGTTATATAGTCTTTTTAAAAATATATGTTTGTATTGATTTTAGAGAGTAATGGAGGGAGAGATAGAAATATTGATGTGAGAGAGAAACTGGGGACTAAACCTACAGCATGGGCATGTGCCCTGATGGGGAAGTGAACTGGCAACTTTGCAGTACATGGGACCACACTCAACCAACTGAGCCATGGCTAGTTATGTATTCTGAATGTTATAAATTTACAAATCTATTACCAACCTGATATATTACATATTTAATATAATCATTTGATAATGCAACATTTGTTTGATGATTTAATGCATTTCATAGTTTTAATTTATATATATATATATATATATATATATATATATATATATATATATGAATGCTCATGGTCTTCACTAGCTTACACTTAATGTAAATGTATTCCCTTTACAAGTATGCAAATGAAATCAGAATTTGCATTTATAAAAAGAACTCATGCATACAGAAATAGTGAAAGGCACATGAGATTTTTCAAAGGGAGAACAAGTATTATACAAACTATGTGGCATATTGATCACCATAACTGTATTTTTTTGAGCATAATAATCATTCTAGAATATTTCTTTGTCAGTCAGTCTTAGCAAATTACTACCTCATTTCCTTCCTGCAGCTATCTTTCACCATTCCCCAAACTCACTATTCTAAAATGTGATGATACATGATAACATCATTGAGTTTGTTTTTCTGATGCTAATCTCTGCAGCTAGATGAAAAAACAAAACTTAAAGAAAAAAATAGAATATAAGCAATGTTCAGAAAGCCTAATCCAAAGACAGGCTGACTTGATTTTTTCTTATTTAAATGCAAATACTTTATCTTGCTGAAACATTCACTTTTCATTTCAGAGGCAATTACTGACTGCATAGCTGTGCCCCACACCTCAACTGTCAATAATGTACTATGGGGAAAATATTATTCTTTAAATCTTGTAACCAGACTATTTTGGGATGCATTAGCATCAGCCTCTTCCATGTCATAGGCTTTGCTGCACTCAAATTCCAATTGGCTTTGTGACTTCTATGGTTAACTCCACTCCAAGTACCTGACCACAGATAAGGTTTCCCAGGCAAGGATTTCAGCTATGAATAGTCTGTACTTTAAGTTTTCCCCTCCACCTTTCCTAAACTTGAGCTATTCTACCATGTTTCTTTAAGCATTGTCTGTGTATAGCATTTATTTAGCATAGAGTTCATTATATAACTGCTTTTCATGAAGGGAGAATATATATTTAGAAGGATTGTGATTTTTTCGGGGGACAGGTGCTTATAATATAGCCTTTCTGTATAATCCACTCATAGAGCTTTCTCGAACACCAAATGATTCCCAACATAAAGAATGAAATAAACCAATGCATTTAGAGTCCTTTCTTGTAAGTTGACTTGGCAGAGAGAACAGAAATGTAGGGGGACAGAATAAAACAGTTTCTCTTGAAATAAAAAGAAAGTTGGATTATTTTCATTAAACAGGCATTGTGTATATCATGATGACTATATGTGTTAATACAAAGAATAGGTGTTCAGAAAAACATAGGCTTCCAGAATAGCAATGTTAAAGTTATGATGATAGTGATGATTATGACGATACCGAGAAGACACAAAGAAGCTAGGCAAATCGGCAAGAGCAAGTAGTTGTCCCTCCTGGACTTAGCTCTCTCTACAAACTGTAACAGAAAGATGGACCCAGGGTAGGATGATATTTGTGTTTCAGTGCAATTTTTAAAATGTAGAGGGTATTTTTTAAAAGCATATTATTCCAATTCCATGGAGACTAGTTAGACTCTTTAAATTATGGATAACTGGTAGCAATGTTGACTAACTTATCTCTGGACAGGCGAATTCTGTTTTATCCAATTGGCTGGGGGCAGGGGGCGGGGATGCAGGGTCACATGACAGACAGAGCCATGAGGCAGCCAGGGCTGTGAGGGCTGAACCCCTTGCATGAATTTTGTGGATCAGGCCTCTAGATTCTTATAATTAAGTGAAAACAAAAAGATGAAAAGCATATATGCAGCATGACCCCGTTAAAGGAAAATATTTATAAATGCATTTGTAAATGCACATGTATTGATAGTAAGAGGATAGATAGATTGATAGATAGATAGATATGTGTAAGTAAATATACACCAAGCTATTCATAGTGGCCATATCTGGGAGGTACATGGAATTGTTCAGGGTTCATTAAGGAACTTTTACTTTTTATTATTTAATTGTTTTTCAAACAGTTCTCCATTATGCGTCTATTTTTGTGCAAAAAATAAATAAACTAATTGACTGACAAGATATCTATTATTTTTTTCCAAAGCATGATCAATCAGGATAATAAACCCAATATGATTTAAAAGTATAGTTAAATATATATTTGAGAAGTTACATTTTAAAATTCTCTATTACCTATAATAGAATTTATCAACATTTAATTTATAACTTAAAGAAATTTCAGTTCATTAAAAAACTTATTTCTTGATTTATAAATAATTTTTCTCATTTCATATTAACTAAAGTTCAAAATGCAGAATAAATATGATAATGTAAGATTATATGCAGATATTCCCATGAACAAGAAGTATACTTAAACTACACATTAGCTCCTACATATTGGAGATCCAGGATGAGAAGTGAGCTGAGGTGATTCAGGATATATTCCACCTATTTTAATATTAGCAAAGTTTTAACGATACCTCTATGTTATCCATTCATATCCCAATACTTACGTGTCATAATGCTTTGACAGGTCTCATCTTTTCCTGCAAAAATAACTTCAGAGTCCCTTGACATTTATCGTCTAGATTTACATACACAGTCACTTTTCAGAAAAGGAACAGAAAAGTGAAGCAGAGTTTACTTAAGAGTTGTTAAATTTTTTTCTTGATTTGGTGTACAAGGTGTGGGTGAGATTAGCTGTCTGAATTTATAATACCTGCAGAAACTATAAGGTTAGTGATCTCAATTAGTTTAATAACTTCTAGGAAATATGTAGAAAATCAACAATAGATCCTTATCTGGGGGAAGATGTATATGTATTGTATATATGTATATATAATTTTAGTGAAGCAAAAAATATGCATCTGCATTTATTGATGTCTTTAAATAGAAATCTAAAATGAAACTTTAAAACGATATTCCCCTTCATATCATCAAAGGTCAGTAAAATCAAATCTGCCTTTCAATTATATTTTTCTTTAAGTATCTCAGAATAGATATATGTCATGTCTAAAGACTACATTAATACACTTCCCCACTGGCCATTTGGATTTTTTATGCAAGTACTATTTTGGTCAAATCTGTTATGTTGATTTAAAAGCTGTCCTTTATAAACATCTCTTTATCTTTAAGAAAATAAATTACATCAGTAATAGAAATACTGTGACTACTTTGTGTTTGTATGTGGAATTGGAAGCTTGGATTCCATTATTGTCCCATAAATTATCTACCATGGCATTGTGGGATTAATTAAAACTATTACATGACTCCCAAGAGTGATTTTTTTTCCTTTGGTACAGAGTAAATGTAACTACATTAGACACACAAATCATCATACTCTATAAAGCTAATCAGTTCTTCTAAGGCAGTATAATAAAACCATCATGTACCCTAAGGATTTGTACTCCCATTCATGTTGTAGAAATATAAAGACCACTAGGAGCTGTTTTATATTTCTGCTATATTTTCATTAATATAATAAACCCACAAGATCAAGACAAAAGTTGAACCAAATGCCAATGCGTAATTTTGATAAATGTGTGTTTGGTTAACTGTGATTTGGTGTCTTCATATTCCTTCTTTCTAAGATTCATTAAAAGTCCTTTCATTTATTCTTCCTAATTTTGGATAAACCACATTTCATAGAGTGTGAACTTCAGGCTAGCATAGCAGTTATAGAAGTATCAGAGGCCTGGTACACACTTTTGTGCACTGGTGGGTCCTTTGTCCTGGTCTGTGGGGATCAGTGGACCTCCGTGCTGTTGAGCCCAGCCTTAATCACCAACTCATTGGGCTCCAGCAGTTTGTCCCCATCAATCCTGCACAGCACAAAGTAGTGCATGAAACAGCAGGCAGCTGGGTAGAAGCCCAAGCCCAGGCTGCGCACTGCTCTGCTCCTACTCATCCCACCCCTCTGTGCCTGCCACCACAGCCACTTGGATGTACAGAGGGAGTGTCCCCAGGAGAGGGTCGCACTGCCACAGCTGTGCTCATCAGCCATCAGCACAGTGTCTGGCGCCCATCTGTCAGCTGAGCAGCAATCTCACTGTGGGAGCTCACTGACCACCAGGGGGCAGCTCTTGCATTGATGTCTGCCCCCTGGTCGTCAGTGCACATCATAGCTACTGGCAGGTCATCCTGTCGTGTGGTCACTTAGACTTTTATATATATAGATAGATTTTCCTCTTGGTTTTTAAATAAGCAGCAATATTACAATACACATACCATTTCTTAAAGAATAAAGATGTAAAACATCTTATTACTAAATCTTTCAAAAGAAGCAAAGATGCCTAGTCATTGTATACAACCTGTTCCCAGGACTTTTTGTAGCATACATTAACACTTAACCTTAGTACAACTCATTGCCCAAGAAAGCTGACCTTTTGTTCAAGCTGAAAACTCTGCTTCATAGGGCTGCTGTGAGTGCACACAACATAAAGAATATTTGATGAATAAGTTGAGGATACTTATGTATTATAAAGTCAGTAACTAAGATGAGTTTTTAATAAATATAAATGTTTGAACTAAAAAGTTATGAATTGAATTTGAAGCTTAAGGTTTTCAAATTCTTAATCTTTTGGGGTTGCTCTTTATAATGAAAATTCCTATTTCATTATATACAAGGTTTCATATTTTTAAACTCATCTCATTTCCAAATACTTTCCATTTCACAATTCCACAAGATGTAGAGAGGACTAGCATGAATTTTTAAATTATTTTAATTCTTAATTATAAATACAACTTTTAACAAGAAATACCTAAACTTATAATGATTGCTAGAAATATCTATAATTAAGCAAAATAATCCTATATAATAAAAGCCTAATATGCTAAGTGTCTTGTCCATTGAACCAATGCAAATGATATGCTAAGGCTGCTCAGCAGCTCGCTACAATGTGCTCTAACCACCAGGGGGCAGATGCTCCAACTGGTAGATTAGCTTGCTGCTGGGGTCTGGCTGATTGGGACTGAGCGAGCTGGGCCAGACATGCCCTGGAGCCTTCCAGCAGTCCCTCCCCAGCTGGCCAAACTCCCATATCCCTCCCCAGCCCTGATCATGCTCCAATGGGATCCCTGGGCCTGGCCTACACCCTCTCACAATTCAGTACCTCTCAGGAAATGTCAGAGAGACAGTTTAGGCCCAATACTGGTCAACACAGGAGCTGTCCCCTCGTGGTCTGTGCACTACCACAGGGGGAGTGCTGCTCAGCTAGAAGCCCGGCTCACGCATCAGTGGTGGCAGGAGCCTCTCCTGCCTCTGTGGCAGCACTAAGGCTTTCCGACTGACTGCTTAGGCCCACTCCCTCAAGGGCTCCTGGACTGTGAGAGGGTGCAGGCTGGGCTGAGGGATCCCCCCATGAGTGCACAGATTTCATGCACTGGGCCTCTAGTTCAAAATAAGGAAAGGGATATTGCAACAAAGCATCTTAAAATAGAAACACAACATAGAGAAAATGTGGACTTTATAATAATGAGTCTACTTAGAGAGAATTCTTTTTTTCAGGCACTGTGTTAAGTTACATATATTTATGCACATAATATAACAAATTACAAGATAGTCCTTAAAGGGCCTAGTGCAGTGCCAAATAATTATACAAAGAGACAAAAATTTTTAAGACTTAGTAAATTAAATCCACATGTGTAGTTGTTTCTTCTGGTTCACTTTTAGAGATGAAAGAAAAACTGGGTCAGCCCAGCCAGTGTAGCTCAATGGTTGAGTGCAGACCTATACACTAGGGACTCATGGTTCAATTTCAGGTCAGGGCACATGCCTGGGTGGCTGGCTGAATCCCCAGTGGGGAGCATGCAGGAGGCAGCTGATCAGTGTTTCTCTCATCATTGATGTTTCTATCTCTCTCTCCCTCTCCCTTCCTCTCTGAAATCAATAAAAATATATATATTTTTAAAGATAAGAAAAACTGGATCCAACATCACTAAATATAAACCTTCAAAGTAGAAAAAAGTCAGGCACACCTTCTGCAGCCTTAAATCTGAGAAGTAACATTTATAAACAAAAACACTCCTCTAGGTTGCTAGACAAAATTTCAACAGTTGTAAACAAGTCGAGAAAAGTTTAATCTTCCAGATTTCAGCAAATCTTTCATTGGGTACAGATAATAGCAAAATCTGCTTTTGGTGCAATATTTTTCAGTACTGTGTGATTTCTTTGATAATTTATTTCAGTTGGTAAAAGTTAATTTTCATATTTGATACTTGTTTTTAATTTTAACCTATTTGCACTTCTGCTTTCTTAGTTTTAATACATTCTTATAAAAGACAGTTAAAACTTATTTTGGAAAAGAATACCAACTTTTTCATTCGTTCCTAAGAATATATGTATTTAAATTTTGAATGGGAACTAATATAATTTTGTTTCTGACTTAATAGACTTTAATTTGTGAAATAAACAAAATATTTTATACCGAAGATTTAAATTTATGAAAATTGTAATACATTTTATTTTAGCTTCCTGACATTTCACTAAATTTAATTAAACAGAACTATTCCTATCCTTATTGAGGTGCATTTAAGATCACTTCTGTAGAAACTGTGATGGTGATTTAAATAACTCAACTGTATGATATTAACAGAAACATCTGTTCAATTCATAAAATATTCTATATTAGAATGCAGGCTCTGTAATCCAGAATATATTAAACTGAAACAGTAGAGCATAAAGATAGATTTTATATCTCATAAATATAATAGATTCTGAGATGACAATTTATTATAGGCATGCAGACAATATTTTCTTGATTTAGAGAAAATTCGGAAGTCTGGGCATCTCTTTATTGCTGTTTTGGATACATTTGCTAAATACATATTTTCAGATAGAAAAAATATAAAATGACTTCTTTTTTATTCAATACTAGGGGCCTGGTGCACAAAAATTTGTGCGCTTGGGGGAGGGGGTCCCTCAGCCCGGCCTGAGTCTGGGACCCCTCGGGGATGTCCACCTGCTAGTGTGCCTGGCCAGCCTGGGTGAGGGGCTGATGGCTGTTTGCAGGCTGGCCAAGCCCAGTGAGAACCCTCATTCCATGGGGGTGTGGCCAGCCTGGGTGAGGGGCTGAGGGCCATTTTCAGGCTGCCCACAGCTCCCATTGACCCAACATCCCAGCGAGGCTGGCTGGAATCAGGTTTCTGGGGTTTATTTATCTTCTATAATTGAAACTTTGTTGCCTCGAGTGAAGGCCTATTCAGGCAACGAAGCCTCCTGTTTGCTTCAGCTCTGTGGCTTCTATAATTGAAACATTGTTGCCTTGAGCAGAGGCCCGGCCAGCCTAGGCAGGCAGTTTCAACTCCATCACTGGTGCAATAGAAGCCTCCAGTTTGCTCTAGCTCCATGGCTGCTGGCCGCCATCTTGGCTGGGTTAATTTGCATACAGCCACTCTGATTGGCTGGTGGGCATGGCTTGGCTGGTGGGCATGGCTTAGGTGTCTTGGAGTGGTGGTTAATTTGCATATTACTCTTTTATTAGATTAGAGTAGAGGCCTGGTGCACAAAATTCATGCAGAGGGCAAGAAGAGGGTGTCCCTCAGCCCGGCCTGCACCCTCTCCAATCTGGGACCCCTTGAGGCATGTCCAACTGCCAGTTGGACATTCCTCTCACAATCTGGGGCTGCTGGCTCCTAACTACTCACCTGCCTGCCTGCCTGATTGCCTCTAAGCACTTCTGCCTGGCAGCCTGATCTCCCTCTAACTGCTCCCCTGAGGCCTGATCACCCCCAACTGCACTCCCCTGCTGGCTTGTTTGCCCCCAGCTGCCATCCCCTGCCAGCCATCTTGTGGTGGCCATCTTTTGACAACATCGTGTGACACATCCTAGGCTTTTATTATATAGTATTCCTCTTTGTCTAGAAGATATCTTATTCCAGCAAATTACAAATTGTTTATTCTTACTTACAGTAATAATAATACTGGCCAATGTAGGTCAATACAAAAGTTCACAGTAATATTTTACCCCAGAGATGCTTATTTAACCTTGTTATGTCGGTAGACAATGGGATTGTATTAGAGTAAGAAGGTAATTGGTTGATGTCTGAACCTCCATCTTTTAAATTTAGCACCTGTTATACTTTAGCAAATGGTACAGATTATAAATATGACAAGAGAATGCTCCTTAATTGTTCCCAAAATGCACTGGTTAGCAAATCATACTTGAATAATACCAACAGCAGATGTTTTGAACCTTCCAGAATATTATTTTTCAGTTTATTCACATGGTCACCACTTTGTAGCTTTTTAAGTCCTATGTTTTCCAGATGACTTGGTTCTGTTGTTGCTCACATTGACTATCTGCAGCTGTCAAAACAACTAGACATAATCACCAATATTTAATGGTAGATTAAAAAATAACATTTCCACCCTGACTGGTTTGGCTCAGTGGATAGAGCGTCAGCCTGTGGACTGAAGGGTCCCAGGTTCGATTTCAGTCAAGGGCATGTGCTTTGGTTGTGGGCACATCCCCTGTGGGGAGTGCGCAGGAGGCAGCTGATCGATGTGTCTAACTCTATCCCTCTCCTTTTCTCTCTGTAAAAAATCAATAAAAATATATTAAAAAAAAAACATTTCCAAAACATTGAAGTTGCACATTGGCTAAGTTATTTAGCACAATTCAGAAGCATTTAATTTATTTGCAGTGTTATTAAATTCTTTTCTAAGATGACATCAAATGCCATGTAATTTTATCTTCTGATAGCATTGGTGAATATCTTATTTTAGGAGGACCTCGGCAAAAAATTACATATTAACTACGAGTTTTATAACATGCTTAAGTAGTTTACCATTACAGGCATAAGCATATTTAAGACAGTAATCCCAATGGCAATACATGACTAAAACTATCTAAAAACAACTCATAGATTACTCTTTTAAAAATGTATATAATGTAAAGAAAAATACAAACATTTCAAATAGAGCCTGGGTGCAATCTGTGACTCAGTCCCTCTCTTAGCATAAGGATTTTTAATTTAACTCATTCTAATTTTGAGAGCAGTTATTTGATACTGTTTCTGAGCAATGAAGATTAATACCCACTCCTATTTTTAAACGTACCAGTTTTTTTTTTTGTTTTTATATTTGCTTGTTTGTTTAATGTAAGTTAACTGCCTTTCTTAACATTGGAGTTTCTACATTTCTTTTAAATATACACTGAATGGCCAGATTAATATGACCACCTGACGTGTGTAGGAAAATTAGCTATAATTGCGCGCTGAATTTGCTAGAGGGCCAGACCATTATAAGTAGGGAAGCAGGTGATTTATCACGACAGCAAAGTGATTTTTTTCTGAAGATAGGGGTAAACAACGCAATTTAGCAGCCTTTGGAGATATATATATATATATAATGTTTGTGTGTGTGTATACTTTTCTGAGTATTGTTCCCATAGTATATGGACAGTGGCAGAAAGGGTAGACAATGAGAGTAATCAACACCCAGGCGAAACCATTGCATTTGTTTGTTGTTGGTAGCAAATCCAAAAGTAAGTAGAGTTGTTCCCCTGCGTTCCCATTACTAAGGAAATGAGTTAACTATAACGTATTGATATTACGGAAAACTATATGCACCACTTAAAGTTGTTTAATTTTATGCCTGCTTCCATGGAAAAATCTTTCAAGAGTATTTCTGAATAAAAGTGCCTTAATATTGCCTAGAATGTTACATTATATTAAATACACATGAGAAACATAGTGACAGCCTCGGCAGGTGTGGCCCAGGTACGGGTCGTTGTCCACTGGCGCACCCAAAGGGTTCCAGTGGGACTCGCAGGGGAGCTGCCCTGGCAGCAGGTTGACGTTTGCTCTCGTGTGGATGTTTCTGTCTCTCTTTCCCCCTCCCTTCCTCTCTCTAAAAATACCAATAAAATATATTTTCAATATAATGAGAAATACACATAATTGTGTATATTTTTATATATTTTTTTTCAGATAAGTAGGGAAATGTAAAATATTATCTGGAAAGATAACTATCAGGTTTAACATGGCAGCTATCTCTGCCAGAACCCTGGTTTTGGACTATGTCTGGTGATTTTTTTTAAAATAATAATGTATTCATTATGCATAACAACAACAAGAAAGTAAGTGTTTTCATATTGTGAAACAACTCATAAAAAATACAAGGTGATTTCCATGTAATAAAACATCAAATATCACTTTTAATTGGCACATATTTTGAAGGAAAACTACTTGAAAACAGTTTTGTTTTCTTGGGAAAGTATTATTTGTTTTCTTGGGAAAGTCAATTCTGTTTGTTATTTTCAATTTAAAAGATTACCATATCAAATATTAACTTTTGCTCTCCCCTAATTATAAATGAGAGCTGCTGGATTATTTTGACATAAAATCCAGGTAAACTGAGCTGACACTAAATTCCAAGCAAATAAACCATATTGATTTTAGTTACGCTATTAATTAGTGAGGTTTAGATTATATGTGACAAAAGGTATAACTCAAAATAACATCAAAGAGAAATATGAAGATATAGTAAAATGTCTGACAATTACTGGGGAAGATCTCTTGTCAAGTGTGGATCACATGCCTTTCCTACCTCATCAGTGTACAAATTAACCAGGGGACCATGATTCTCAGATGAGGATTGAAAATGCCGAAGTCGAAGTTCCACTGAAAACATTGCCGTTGGAATTTATAATGAGCAATTCCCTCCCCAAAACAAGTAAGGAGTGAGGGGCAGCACATACAGGTCTAGTACACAATGAGACTGTCAGGAGGTATACAATGCAACATGTGTTAACTGCTATTGCTTGCCAGCAGATTTTTTCCAAGTACATTGTTATGCTTCCATCTGGCATTCTGAGTTTGCTTCTTTAGTATTGCTTGATGATTTTATATTTTCTTCATTTGACACCTTTCCTTTCTCTGAAGCATATTTATTTTTTCCACTATTTTATCACATTCTCTAATTCTAATTTTGTGTTCCCATTCAGAAGACTGCCTGGACTTTTCCAGAATTACTCTTAGTAATTCCATTATCCCATTAGTGCTATAGATCAGATTGGGAAACTGGACTAGGGAATATGCAATGCTAAATTTATTTAAAAATATATGTGTGTGTGTGTATGGAAATTTTAAAATGGAGTATTTGTAAGGCTTAACACTATTGTTACATAGGCTTTTAAATAGTTTACACCTTAAGATAATAGAAACCTCAAAAGCAGTTATTGGATTTTAGAGCACATAGCTTGATCTACATATTCTGGATGGCCTGCCAAAGCTTAGTAGTAAAAATCAAGAGAAGATTGATCCTTGAGTTTAAAACCTGTCTGTCATTTATTTCCCCCTGGCATTTCTAATCTAATAACAGAGTAATATGCAAATTGACCTTCACTCTGTTACACCCACAAGCCATCCCCACAAGCCACACCCAGCAACCAATCAGGAGCAAATATGCAAATTAACTCAACTAAGATGGTGGCAGCCACAGAGCTGGAGTTGCCCCAGGCAATGGAGGAAGCCAGGGCCCTGTGGGCCCTGAGCTCTACTCAAGGCTACAAAGTTTCAACTATAGAAGATGAACAAACCCCAGATACCTGCTGGGCTGGAACCTTGGGTTGCCAGGGGCAACCCAGGCTTTAGTGGGGAACCAAGGGAACAAAGTTTCAATTATAGAAGTTAAATAAATCCCAGATACCTGTGTCCAGCCAAATACCCCAGTAGGGACCCAAACCCTGAAGGGGCTGTGGGAAGCCTGAAATGGCCATCAGCCTCTCACCCAGGCTGGCCAGGCACTCCAGCAGGTGGACATCCCCCGAGAGGTCCCAGACTGCAAGAGAGGGCACAGGCTGGGCTGAGGGACCCTCCCGAGTGCACAAATAGTTGTGCACCGGGCCTCTAGTATTTATATAAAAGCCTAAGTGACCATTACAACCAAATGACCTGAACAACTGGTCAACCAGTCACTATGACACACACTGACCACCAGGGGGCAGATGCTTAATGCAGGAGCTGCCTCCTGGTGGTCAGTGCACTCCCACAGCCAACTTCCCGCATCTGGTGTCTGTTCCTTCTGCTCCTGGCCCAGCAACTATTGCCTCCTCTCTTAACCCTACCAGGGCCTTCGGACTCCGGGCTGGGATGGGGAACCGGTGGTGGGTGGTGGCAGATGTGGCCCCTTTCCCAGGGGGACCGAGGGCCCATTCCCTCCCTGGGGCCAGTGGCCAGCCTCCTGTGCCTTGTCCCTCCCCCTGGCTGGCAGGCCCCAATTGGCCCGCAGTCTCTCCCTCAGCCTGCAGGCCCTGATTGGCCTGGCCCTGATTGGCCCTGGTAGCTGGCCAGGCCTAGGGACCCCACCTGTACTTGAATTTGTGCACTGAGCCTCTAGTATCACAATAAAAACAAAACAGTGTTTGTGAATCAGAACTGACTCATTGGTCTCTTACTGAATCCTTGGACTAGGACATTGCAGAACATATTCTCCTGCTGGTTTTGTGATCTTACTTAGTGGACTAGCAATTGTGGCAACTCCATTTCCCAGTCTTCTATTGCCATCAATGAGAAACCTATTCTGAGGGAATAAAATAGGGTTCAATATATTTCTCCTTCCACAAACCATCTTATTCTTACCTTTCTTCACATATGACCTTTATATTTTTACTCTCAATTTTTGGCTTCTTTTGTCCTCAAAGAGTTTACCCAATTACTCTTCCCATTTCTTTCTCCTGCTTTTATCTATTGCTAGTACAAAGGGTCAATAAAAATGTTCGATTCTCCTATATCCTTTAAAAAAAGTTTCTTGACCTCATTTCTCCTTGATGTATCATACTTTTATCTTTAACTAAAAAAAATTCTCAAAAATTAAATGTAGCTTTTCTGATTCCAAGTTCTCATTTTCCACAAATTCCTCAAAGTACTATTATCTTATTCTGTGTCCATAAATTTATTTTAAACAGGATTTTAAACTTTTAAGTTGCCAAAATCTACCACAATCTATTTTTAGGCCTCATTCCTAAAAAAAATTCGTTATTTGGCAACATATATAATTTTATGACAATACTATATTCTGCTTCTATTCTTCTCTTTCTTGATACCTCTTCCCTAATATGCAAATACTCATTTTATGATATTTACTTTAAGCCTTTTCATGTTGGGGGCTAGTATGTTTATTGCCTTTTTTTTTGTTTTTCTACCTGACCTTAACTAAAGGCATTTATCATACTTTTTTATTTAAGCCACTCAGATTTATTTTTCCCAGCTTTATAAGACACAATTAACATATAAATTGTTCACATTTATGGTATACAATGTGATGATTTAATACACATACATACTACGAAATTGTTGTCACCAAATGGTTAAATACCTCCATCACCTAACATACTTTAGTCATTGGATTCATTTACCTCTGCTTTCATTGCAATGCCATCCATTCACAGAGCTTTGACTTTTTTCTATGTAACTACAACAGCCAAGCCACTATTACTACTTCTAGCATCTCATCTGAAGTCTAAGACCTTAATTCCCCATTCCTGTTGTACATGCTTACAAAGATCTCTCTCATTGATACTGCAAACCTATGAGGTTTATACATGGAATAATAGTATTATCTTCCTGGCCTGCTCATCTTTTTCATTTCATATCTCAGATTGTAACTACCAAATTAATCAAGTTATCGATTTTGACCATTATCTCTCCCTTAGTCCCCACATGAAATATTTTTCAAGTTCAAGTCCTATCTCCAGAGCATCTTCAGAATCTTTTTATTCCATTCCAAGAAAACTTTCATAAATCAGATTGCTTTTAATGCACTACCATTTTCTAATGTTTTTGAAGTGTTTGCTGGTACCCATCATTTATTTATTTTCTAACCATTTTTCCTGGGAGACTACTTCTAAAATTTTCATTACAAAAAATGTGGTTTCACTCTGTTATTCAAACATCTGCCTTCTTTTAGATAATGTTTCTATTATAAATCATTTAGAGTCTTCTCATTCATATGTGATATAGTCTTTTCTAAAATGTTTATCCCTTTTTCTAAAATGTTTATTCCTCTCAACCTATAAGACTTAGGTCAAATGACAAGCTTTTTCTAAGACTCTCAGTGAGAAAAGTATTTATCCACTTGAGTCTGTCACTCAATTAAAGTGCTTACTAAAACAAAACATATGGAATATAGTCAATAACATTTCAATAACTATATATGGTGCCAATTAGGGTACTGGAAATATTGAAGGGAACACTATCTAAACATATGATTATCTAACCACTAAACTGTACGTGTGAAACCAATACAAAATAAAATTGAAAGAAAAATAAATAAAGTAATATATTATAGTGTAAAAATTAATGGCACAATCACAAGCACCAGTAAAGCTCTTAAAACAGTTCCCTAAAATTTTGTTAAATTAGATGTTATTAAATCATCTCTGTAGTGATTGTATGGCTAATTAATTAACCATACAGTTGACCTACAGTTGACACTATTGGCCTACAAAGAGTTGGTTATAAGACCAATCCTGAGACTCAAACGATATTTAGAAAAATTACTTTCATTTATTTCCTCTCAAAGTTTGGAGGATTCCATGCAAAAACCTCAGGATGCCTTCACTGAATGGACTTGATTCTCAGAAATCAACCCTTTCCTACTCTTCTTCTGACTTAGGTACAGATTGTGTAATTGTCTTGTGTACTACCTGTAGTCAACAGATGGAGACAATTCTACTCATCTTTGACTTGCCTTGTGAGGAAATTAGGGGCTTTCCTTGCTCCCAGCTAGATACATAACCCTTTGTTCTGTTTAAGTTGTGAGTCCATGTCCCCTGGGCATACTCCTAGCTTTCTGTATCTTACAGAAAGCTCCCATGGAGGAAGGGAGGGGCGTGGGCGTATCTTTTAGGTGGAACACAAATGGCCTGAAACTTGCAGTTCCGTTATCTGTGTGGGCTGTGGAGTGGACCCAGGGTTAGGCCATGGAGGTCTACTGCATACAAAGGGATAGATGTTGTGCACTCTCCTTCTTCCCTTGCTGTAGGTAAAGGGGTGCAACTTCAAACTGCTGTGCATATTGTCTGCTCTTGGTGACCTTGAATCGTGCACTGGTCTCTTCCATGGGTGGCACTTATCTATCTTTTACCTTGGCTTCATAGTCTGGCCATAGAGAATGGAGAATATCCCTAATGATTTTTATAACACAATATATAGAAGATACTTAATACACATTCAATTAATGCAGCAAGAATAAATAAAATCTTAACCCCTGTCTAAACATATCAATTGATTCTTTAATTAGGAGAAAATGGGGATGATATGAACTTCAATCTATAATATTTTTGTGATTAACCCTCATGAAGAACTATCTCAGTAGCAAACTTTATATAATTGATTTCATAATGTGCTTTTAATGATATTTAATTAATTATTTTTCATACAATTCTGGGAAGAAGAAGCCCTCTAGTCATTTTTAGAAATTACTAACCATACCGGAAATACCTCACATTTCTATATTAGGAATATTGGTTAAAGAATAATTATGTTAGTAATGTTTCATTAGCCAGGTTTATTTCTCTATGAACATTTTACAAGAATATCTTCTTCCTACTTGCCCAGTCACTGCCATTCATTAGGACTTCAAAGAAATAATTAAGATAAATTATATATCATAAAAACAAAAGATATAAAATAAAAATCATTACATCATTGATTTTATGCTATGCCCTGAAAAGATGAAGACTTCATCTTTATAAAAGCCTAAAGAAAATAAACAAAAATAAAACAACAACAACAAAAACCTAGAATATGTTTTTGAGTTAGAAGTGAGTAACCAAAGGAATATAAAATAAAATCAGGGAAATAAGAATTAATTTCAAATACATTCTAAAAAAGATGAAAGTAGCACCAAATGTCAAGGGAAAAAACGGACTTTTCTGTCTGGTGTTGAGTTAGCAGCTGATTCCTTTGTCGTGTTCATACCCCTCATCCTAGTACCATGTGGACTCTCTGCAATAAATACTGCTTAGCTTAGCATTCTATCATTTTCCCTCTTTAAGTCTCCATCTAGAAAGGTAAGATTTTGCCCATAGCTTGCTGGACTATTGCCCTACATAAAGATAATTAGATTTCACAGAACAGAAGCTAATTTGTGGGTTTAATATAGTGCTGCTTTTAAATAGTAATAAAATCCTTTTCTAAAACACTAAGTGCACATCAGCATTAACATAAATCAGTTTCCAGCCTTACATTGGAAGGGTGTTTTTCATTATTTAAACCCCTAGAGATGGTACAGTATCTATGGCTACCTAATAGGTCTCTTGTAGTTTGAGATAATACTATTTTACACTTGAGTTGGAATCCAGAGGGTTTTCAGAGATTAGAAAATGTGGACTAACTCGATTGATTTGGTCTGCTTTTTACTTGTAAGTCTTAAGAGATGGAAGAAGATCACTGAATCATTGCATTGCCAATTAAATTTGCCATATTAACCATGGACTTTGTTTTTGTGAAATAAGGTCATGATTTTTCTAAGCAATTAAAAATATTTATATATATATATATATATATATATATATATAAATTCATTTTTATCCAGTGTGTGGAAATCATCTTTCCCTAGGTACATTTTGATGATCAAAAAAAAAAAAAAACATAGCGTGAGGTCCTTAGTCTATAGTAATAAAAGGGTAATATGCTAATTAGACCAGACAGCTGAACGACATTCTGGATGTCCTTCCAGATGAAGTCACTGTGGCAGGGGCCGAAGCAGAGGCAGTTAGGGGCAATCAGACAGGCAGGCAGGCAGAGGCAGTTAGGAGTGATCAGGCAGGCAAGTGAATGATTAGGGGTGATCAAGAACACAGGTGAGAGGTTAGGGCTGATCAGGCAGGAGGCGAATGTTTAGGGGAGATCAGGCAGGCAGATGAGTGGTTAGGAGCCAGCAGTCCCGGATTGCCAGAGGTATGTCCAACTGTCCGTTTAGTCCAGGTCCTGTGAGATTGGGCCTAAACCAGCAGACAATCCCCAAAGGATTGCAAGAGGGTACAGGCTAGGCGGAGGGATCCCCCCCCCCCCCGCCCCATGCATGAATTTCATGCACCAGGGCCTCTAGTAATATATAAAAAGGATACATAGCATCTCATAAAAACAATTATTCCATACTTGTGGCTTCATGATGCCAAATGGCCAGACCATTCTTGGAAGTCGAAATCTGTATTCTGTTATGTAAAGAACAGACGTGAATAGTTGCCTATGGGTTTGCCTGATGATGGCTTTTATTTTTCTTTAAGTTCATTATATTTTCTATATTATCTAAACTAATAAAAGCGAAATAGTAAAATTAACCGTTTCTCCGAGACAGGGTAAGCCACGCCCACCAGCCAATCAGAGCGGCTGTATGCAAATTAGCCCAGCCAACATGGCGGCCGCCACTCACGGACCTGAGGAAACATTTAGCCAGCGTCCGTTGCAGCAGGAGCAAAAGCGATACTGTTTTCGGCCCTTGGCAGGCAGGCTCCGAAACATGTTTCAATAATGTAACAATCATAGAATCCTCAAGAGCTGAAGGGAACAGCAGCCTGGCCTGCCTTACTAAGAGTAACAAAGTCTCATTATAGACGCTGCGCTGCGAGGTGAAGCAGAGGAGGTTTCGTTACCTCAGCCCACCTCAGCTTAAAGGAACAGAAACCTGCGTCCAGCCGGCCTTGCTGGGACGTTGGGTCAATGGGAGCTGTGGGCAGCTTTAAAGCCCGTCACCCAGGCTGGTCAGGCACGCCAGCAGGGGGACGTCCCCCGAGGGGTCCCAGACTGCAAGAGGGCACAGGCCGGGCTGAGGGACCTCCCGAGTGCACAGAGCGGCTGCAAGGCAGGACAGCGCAGGACCCAGGACCCGTGAGTGGGAAAGAGGCGGCAGGGTTGGAGGGCACCGGGAAGCGGGTAAGAGGCGGCAGGGGGTGGTCTCGGCCTGCTTGGTGGCTGCCCAGGCCCTTTGCGGGGCATCAGGGAGCGGGAAAGCAAGGCTGCAGGGGGCGGGGTCCTGCTTGGCAGCTCCCCAGACCCCTTGGCGGTACGGGGAAGTGGGAAAGGAAGGCAGCAGAGGATGGGTGAGTGGGAAAGAGTTGGCGGCCTGCTTGGCGGCTTCCCAGGTCCCTTCCGAGGATCAGGGAGCAGGAAAAGGCTGGCCTGACCACGAGGCGGGGTTTTCCTTGCTTTCTGGTGGCTGGAGGAAGATGGGCAGTAGGCAAGCTTGGGAGGCAGGCAGCACCCAGCCCTGGCCACGCTCAAAAAAGAGAATAACATGCTGGAGAGGGCAAGAGTCTGAGAGATCAACATAGAGGGGATGCCTGCTCCAAGCCTCCACAGTGTGCCTGGGGGCAGGCCCCCAGCAGGTAGACACACACAGGAGGACTGCTCCGAGCCTCAGATGCAGCTGGGGGCAGGTCCCCAGTGGTGACACACACACACATACACACACACACACACAAGGCGCCTGGCAGACTGGGGCCATCATAGGACATCCACTGAGGGGTCCCAGACTGTGAGAGGGCACAGGCTGGGCTGAGGGACTCCCTCCACCCTGAGTGCACAAATTTTTGTGCACCGGGCCCCTAGTAATACATAAATATAGTTGGGTTGAATCACATATTTTGGAATCAGGACAAGGACCATTTCCATTCTTCCTGAAATGGTGCATCATTTTATAGCTCATCCACAGGAAAAATTCAGATTTCAGGTGGAGAGAACATTTGAAAACAATAAACGTATTATTGGGCTCTAATCAGAGAAAATGGTTGCTGGAAGTGTAATAGCATCAACATAGTCATACTCTACGTTATGTTGGCACCTGTCACATTTACTTTTAAATGCGGTATCATTCCATCTTAAATGGTCTTAATCATCAAGGACCTGTTTTTGTTTGTTTGTTTTCTCAGAATTGTGTAACTGAATGCAATGAACTGAATATATTTAATGTCTTCTATCAGAAAACCTTTGAAAAACTATAATTGCAATCAAGATCATGGATATGTTCATCCCTCTCACTTTTCCTTGTGCCACACTTGGTGATCCTTCCCTCTCTCCTTTCCCCTTCTAATCTTCAGGCAACACTGATTTCCATTCTTTCTCTACTATTACTTTACATTTTCTAGAATTGCATATAAATTGAATCATGAAGTCGCAACTTTCATAGGTCCTAATTACTCTGTTAATATCAATAGTTGATACTTCCTCTTGCTGAGTAGTAATCCATTACTATATGAAGAGATCACAATTTCCTTATCAGTTCACCTGTTAATGAAGTTTTGTTTTCCAGTTTGGGGCTATTGCTAAGAAACTATGAATATTTGTGTACAAGTCTATGTATGTGCAATGATTTCTTTCTCTCTTGGGAAAGTACACCACTGTGGGATGACTATATTACACGATAACATTTAACTTTTTAAGAAACTGCCACGAAGATTTTTTAATTTAATTATATCTTTATAAATTCCCACCGAAAGTATCTGATCCAGTTCTTTATCCTCCTCTATACTTGGTCTGTTTAAAATTTTTAAACTTCACCCATTCTAATAGGGTTGTAATTATATCTCACTTTGTTTTTATTTGTGTTTGTTTTCCTAATGACTAACGAACTTGAGTATTTTCTCATGAGCATATTTGATATCTCAATATTTTCTTTGTTGAAGATATTAAATCTTTTTAAATAATGTGTTATGTTTTGAGAATGTTTTATGCAGTTTATACACAAATATTTGATCAGATATATCATTTGATAAGATTTTATTCTGGTCTTTTTTCTCTTCATTTTCTTGTCTTTTATAGAATGGAAGCATTTAATTTTGATGAAATCCAGTTTGTCTTCTTTTTTCTTTTATGAGTATGCTTATGGTGCTTTGTTTAACAAATTTTTGCCTAATCCAAAGTGACAAAGGTTTTCTCCTCTGTTTGCTTACTTTCCCAGAAATTTTATATTTTAATATCTCATGTCCCTTAAGATTTCTTTTTTTTTTTTTACATGGTACTAGAGATGAATAAAAATTCTTTTTTCTTTGGTTTGAATGTTCAACAGTCCTAGTAATATTATTCAAAAGACTGTAATTTCTCCAGTGAATTCTTTTCACCTTTGCCAAAACTGTGGTCCATAAATCTATGAATCTGTTCCATTCACCTATTTGTCTCCCTTGGCCAAATTTCCACTCTTTTGATTATTGAAGGTTTATAATAAGTTTTTATATCAAGTAGTGTTAATGCTCTAACTTCATTGTTTTTCAAAAATCTTTTGGATATTTTGAGTCTTTTGCATTTTCATATGAATTTTATAATCATTTGGTCAGTTTCTATAAAGACATCTAAGCAGAATTAACATCTTAATACTGAGTCCTCTAATGTGATACATCCCTTCCATTTATTTATACTTTAGTTTATCTCAATGAAGCTATGTGATTTTCAGTACATAGGTCTTTCATTAGATTTTATCTATGTGTCAATATTTTGATGCTAACATAACTAGCATTTCTAAAATTTCAAATTCTATATTTTCTGTCTACAGAAGTAAAATGGACTTTTGTATGTTGATCTTGCATCTAACAACCATGCTAAACTTACTTTATAGTTCTTGTAGTTTTTTGTAGATTATACTAAATATCTAAAATACCATTCATGTTATCTGAGAATAGACAGTTTGGCCTCTTTTTTCTAATCAGAATGTCTTGTTTTTTCTTTGCTGAATTACACAGGTTAGAAACTGCAGTACAATTTTGGATGAAAGGGAGGAAAGCAGAAGTCCTTGTCTTATTCTCTATATTTGGGAAAAGCATTTAGTCTTTCAGCATTAAATATTGTAGGAACAGTAGGTTTTCAATAACTGATCTTTATCAGAATGAGAAACTTTTTTCTATTTGAAGTTTTCTGTGATGGCATTTTTAAAATTAAAAAAACTAATGTTACATATTATAAGTTAGTCATGCAATAAAATAGTACTCATCTATTGAAACTGGTGAAAAAATATTTATTTTATTGACAATGAAAAATTTTTGTACATTTAATTTAAAAAGCAAGTTAGACAACAGCATTTTAAATGTAGATTAAAAGTAAACAATATATCAGTTTGATTTGAGTCTTATCTGAGATAAATAGTTGAAAATTTTTATAACAATTTGGAAATGATATATCTGTGTATATAACTATATACAAAGAAGTTCCTGGAATATATGTGGTATGCATCAACTTTTATTTTACTCTTAATGTCTTGTTTGCTGTTGGAGTTTTTGTAGTAATTCATGTATTTATATGAATTTGTATATATGTTTGGTGAGGTATGTTTTCAATAGCACATATAAATTATATCATAATGAGAAAAACAAACATTGAAGCTAGTTCCATTGTGTAATTTAAAATTAAAACATTGGATGTAATGGGAACATATTTTAGATGAACACATTCAAGCTTAAAATTTAATGCATAAAGTTATTTCATCAAACATTAGCAATAATGACCCAAATAAATTTTAAACCTACAAGGAAATTTGACTCTGTATTAAACTATACTTATTTTATCTCTTTAATTCAGCCACATTTTACCTTCCGTGTTATAAGCCTGAGAGTTCAGATGTGACAAGTTAATTTCCAATAGCACAGCTGAATATTTTGGGGTGCATCCAAGCTGAGCCTTTGGAGACTCATTGAGCTTCGGTGTGTGTTGACCCTGTGGCTCAGTTTTCTTTCTTCTTCTCAGCAGCATTCAAAGCCAGACCCATGCAGGCAGAATACCAAATAAGAGTATCCAGCCAAGTTTTTACGTTTTTACATTCCCTTTTGTGTGCTTACTTTGTTTTGAAATAATATTATTTTTTATTTAAAAAGTCATAAATGCAAGGAATGAGTTTAGAAAATAAATTTTAAAAATACAGAAAATTATAAAGAAAATAAAAAATACTCATATGTTTAACATCAGAGATAACTATTGTCAATATTATCTATTTCTCTTCCTTAGAAAAATTTAAACTAATTTTAATCTGTTTTATTTAGTATCTTATGATATGTTTAGATATTCAACAAAAATACAGTTTTTAAGGACTGCAAGTATACCATCTAATAAAAGAATAATATGCAAATTACCCTCACTCCATTATACCCACAAGCCATGCTCACCAGCCAATCAGGAGCAAATATGCAAATTAACTCAATTAAGATGGTGGCAACCACAAAGCTGGAGTTGCCCCGGGCAATGGAGGAAGCCAGGGCCCTGTGGGCCCTGAGCTCTACTCAAGGCTACAAAATTTCAATTATAGAAGATAAACAAACCTCAGATACCTGCTGGGCTGGGACCTTGTGTTGCCAGGGGCAACCCAGGCTTCGAGCGCGTGACCAAGGCAACAAAGTTTCAATTATAGAAGTTAAATAAATCCCAGATACCTGTTTCCAGCCAGGGACCCCAGTAGGGACCCAAACCCTAAAGGGGCTGTGGGAAGCCTGAAAATGGCCCTCAATCCCTCACCCAGGCTGGCCAGGCACCCCAATAGGGACCTGAACCCTGAAGGGGCTGTGGGCAGCCTGAAGGGGCTGTGGGCAGCCTGAAAGGGCCCTCTGCCCCTCACCTAGGCTGGCCACACCCCCATGGGGTGAGGGTCCCCACTGGGGGGCTTGGCCATCCTGCAAACAGCCAGCAGCCCCTCACCTAGACTGGACAGGCTCACCAGCAGGTGGACATCCCCTGAGGGGTCCCAGACTGCAAGAGGGCACAGGCCAGGCTGAGGGACCCCCATCCCAGTGCACAAATTTTTGTGCACCGGGCCTCTAGTTTAATAAATAAATTTCTCTTGTTAGAAAACTAAGTTGTCAGTATTTTATTATTACAAATAACATTCTGAAGATTAATCTGTGATTTTTAAGAGATTATTATTATTTATTTTTAAGATTAAATATTTAAGACTACGATTTCTGGACCAAATTTTACTAATATTTTCAATGCTATTACAAAATTACAGTAACAATTTATATGTTCAGGAAGGTATTTTTTTTCTGCTTCCTGCTGACTAATACATATTTTTACAAAAAAACAAAAAACAAACTTGATGTGATTGTGTATGTTTGTGAAGATATGAGTTTTCCCATCTTTTTTTAAGTATAGGTGTTATACAATCTTTTCTTTGTTATATTAGTTTCATGTGTATAATAAAGTAATTTGACATTTTTATACCTTACAATGTGATCATCCCACTAATTCTAATAATTAACTGTCACTGTGTAAACTTATCACAGTATTATTGACTATATTCCTTTTCCCCTTTTTACACATCCTCTTACCCCTTTTCTTCTGGAATTCAACCCTTTGTCTTTGCTTCTATGATGATTTTTTTTAAAGTATCTAAACTAATAAAAGCGAAATAGTAAAATTAACCATTTCTCCGAGACAGGGTAAGCCACGCCCACCAGCCAATCAGAGTGGCTGTATGCAAATTAGCCCAGCCAACATGGCGGCCGCCACTCACGGACCTGAGTAAACGTTTAGGCGACGTCCATTGCAGCAGGAGCGAAAGCGATACTGTTTTCGGCCCTTGGCGGGCAGGCTCCGAAACATGTTTCAATAATGTAACAATCATAGAATCCTCAGGAGCTGAAGAGAACAGCAGCCTGGCCTGCCTTACTAAGAGTAACAAAGTCTCATTATAGACTCTGCGCTGCGAGGTGAAGCAGAGGAGGTTTCGTTACCTCAGCCCACCTCAGCTTAAAGGAACAGAAACCTGCGTCCAGCCGGCCTTGCTGGGACGTTGGGTCAATGGGAGCTGTGGGCAGCCTTAAAGGCCCTCACCCAGCCTGGTCAGGCACGCCAGCAGGTGGACATCCCCCGAGGGGTCCCAGACTGCGAGAGGGCACAGGCCAGGCTGAGGGATCTCCTGAGTGCACAGAGCGGCTGCAGGGCGGGACAGCGCAGGACCCAGGACCCGTGATGGGAAAGAGGCAGCAGGGTTGGAGGGCACCGGGAAGCGGGTAAGAGGCGGCAAGGGGTCGGCGGCCTGCTTGGTGGGCTTCCCAGGCCCTTTGTGGAGCACCGGGAAGCAGGAAAGCAAGGCTGCAGGGGCCGGGGTCCTGCTTGGCAGCTCCCAGACCCCTTGGCGGCACCGGGAAGTGGGAAAGGAAGGCAGCAGGGGATGGCTGAGTGGGAAAGAGTTGGCGGACTGCGTGGTGGCTTCCCAGGTCCCTTCCAGGGATCAGGGAGCAGGAAAAGGCTGGCCTGACCAGGAGGCAGGGTTTTCCCTGCTTTCTGGTGGCTGGAGGAAGATGGGCAGTAGGCAAGCTTGGGAGGCAGGCTGCACCCAGCCCTGGCCACACGCAAAAAAGAGAACAACATGCAGGGGAGGGCAAGAGTCTGAGAGATCATCATAGAGGGGGTGCCTGCTCCAAGCCTCCACGGTGTGCCTAAGGGCAGGCCCCCAGCAGGTAGACACATACAGGAGGACTGCTCTGAGCCTCAGATGCGGCTGGGGGCAGGTCCCCAGTGGCCACACACACACACACACACACACACACACACAAGGCGCCTGGCAGACTGGGGCCATCATAGGACATCCACTGAGGGGTCCCAGACTGTGAGAGGGCACAGGCCGGGCTGAGGGACTCCCTCCACCCCGAGTGCACAAATTTTTGTGCACCAGGCCCCTAGTATGTATATATTTGTTGTTTGTTTGTTAATTCTCACTAGAGGATTTTTTTCACCATTGTTTTTTAGAGAGAGTGAAAGTGAGAGAGGGGGAGGGAGAGAGAGAGAAGCATCAATGTGAGAGAGACACAACTGGTTGCCTCCTGGACACACCCTGACCAGGGGCAAGGAGAAAACCTGTAACCCAGGTAATGCCTTTGACCTAGAATTGAACTCAGGGCCCTTCAGTGTGTGGGTCATGCATTAACCACTGAGCAGAACTGACCAGGGCTATATACTATGTTTTTAAAGGTTAATTCAAATTAAACAGTTGAAGGTTTTCCTATGGACCTCCCTGCAATTTTTGGAATGTAATGTGAATTCTTATGTAAAAGATAATATCAGATCCTCTTAAGCTCTAACAAGGCTCTTTTCTTCCCTTAATATGGAAAGGAAATGTCATGAGCATGAAAAATCCTCTGATTTGCCTGATTTTTCCATTTACTATTTATGTAGAGGGAACACTGATATCTCCACAGAATATCACTCAGAATATTCTGCAAAACATAAAAATAGTTCTCATGTCAACAACTTTAATTTCTTTTCTGTTTCATTACAAATATTGATGAAAATGTCTGAATTCTGGAAGTATTTTTTGCCTGAGCAAAATGTTGAATTCAATAGCATTCTGATTGTGACTTACAACAGTTAATAGGAATTAATTCTATTTAGATGTTTAAGAGGCTTTTCTCATTTCCCTCATCAGGTTCAATCATAAATGGTTTAATCATTCAGAAGACATTACCTAATTAGATTGCATTAACTGCATAATAACAGAAAAGAAAGGGAAGCATGGAAACAAACCAAAACACTATTAGGCAGGCACTAAGTTCATTCCCTTTGATTCCTTTGTTGATTCGTTGAAATTGTTTGATGCGACTTCAATCAGTATTTTAGTTCTCTTTTGTTTATCAGTTTCTCTTTACTTTAGGAAAGATACATTTATATTTTTGAGAAATATCAAGGTTATACATATGTTGAAATAGGTATTTCAGACAACTGTCAGCTTAGAATTTAAGCCAGATTCAAATGTTAATGCAAGGGACCAAAAAACAATTAGGAGGTTACATAGTAGGTAGGAATTCTCTTCTTTGTCTTAACACCAGTCATGAATAGGAACATGTTATTCTATAGAAAAAGGGAGGAGTAATCAGTTGATAAACATTAGTGACATAAAAAAGTAACAGTCTTTAAGAATGGTTAAGGTTATACCAAAGAGCCATACCATTTATTTGAAATGCTAATTTTTGCAAAGTAGACAAATGCTAGACTGATTCATTTACGTGCAGAATTTTAAAACAGAAAAGTGAACCTGAAAAATCACCTGCTCAATTGCCCATTCTTTATCAATATGTCTGCAGTCCTGAGTAACTTAGTCAAAAATCACTGAGTTTGTTTCTAGTAGAGTCAGACCCATAGGGCTTTTGGGTGTTGATGGACTCGACGTTCTTTGTAGATTTCTCTGCTGCTTCTAAAATGAATGCCTTACACTTGAATCAATCTTTGTCTTATCTGAAATTACTTTAGCATCTGTAATTTGATGCTCACAGGTAACACCATAGCCCTCATTTCCCTTAGCTTATTTCTCCATTATCTTGTATTACTCCTCTTCTTCACTCCATTCTTCACCCCAGCTACATTCCTTTTAGTTCTTATATTCACCATATTCTTTCTCATCTCTCTTGTCTTCAGAAAAGGTCTTTATAAATGCTTCTGCTTGAGGCACTACTTTTCATTCCTTTGTCCCATTAACCTCTTAGATTTTTACTATTTCTTTTGGTTTCTTAAAATTATGGGAGTAGCATATGTCATAGTTCGAAATGATTCATATTCTAGGGTTATAAAAATGTGGAGTGTACATCTTTACTTGAGAGATTTTGTAGCTTTTCTCATAGACCTGCTCTTTCTTTTTACCTTTTCAAAATATTGTTCATGGGAAATCCCTCTAAAATTAATATAAGTATAAAGATTAGAAACAAATAAGATGATGACAATTGTGATAGGGACCATGCATGTAATTATCAAGGTGAGCAAGTTAGAAGATACTGGGAAGTCACATTATAGAATAATCAAGGCATTGATAAGGATGTAATATTTGAGTTGAGACCAAAGACCTAAATTTTGAGGAGGATCCAGCAATGGGAAGGGCTGAAGAAAAAGCATTCCAGGCAAAGAAGTCTCTATATACTAGTATTTAAATGGCTAATATGCTAAGTGTCCAACTATCTGATTGGTTACTACGATAGGCACTGACCACCAGGGGACAGACACTCAATGCAGGAACTGCCAAGCTACAGTGACTTGGCAGCGGTGGTTCTCAGATGACGCACCCAGAAACTAGAGAGGAGGGAGCCGATTGCTTGCTGGGCTGTGCAATCCCACCTTCAGCCGTGGTTATGTTGTTGCTGGGACACTGTTGCCCTGAATCTGGTTTGTTGCTTATTTGATTAGGGTTCCACACCCTGTAGGACAGCAACTTTGCAGAGTGCCCTTTCTCACTCAGGGACGCCTTGGGGGATGGCAGAGAGCTGATTTCATTCCAATCCCCGCAGGCCAGGCCAAGGGACCCCACCTCATAGAGGGACCTCACTCACTCTGCTGACACCAGGGAGGGACCATGGGAGGTTGACTCCAGGGTGTGTCCAGCCCATCTCGCCCAGTCCTGCCTTGCTTCCCACCTTCTAATTAATTTCCTTTCTATGTGCACAAATCCGTGCACCAGATCACTAGTAAATGCATAAGCCCCAAGCAGCAAAAGGAATGGATACATTTAAAACACAGGAAGAAGTCCAGTAAGGCAATAGGACAGTGTATGGTAGATACCCAATCATTATAGGCAGGATGAAGAGTTATCATTGTCTTGTAAGTCCTAAGGAATGTCAGGGCTGTGTTTTAAACTGTTGAGGAACTAGCTGGCTTATATTGTTTCCTCATATTAAATATTTATATTAGGAATGCACAATTAATGGGGTTGAATAAAGCCCAAGGAGAAGAGTAAAATATGTAGTACATATTGCGAACTGACCAAGCTTACTCTGTCTAACAAATGTATGAAAGATAACTACTAGCTGATGTGGCTCAGTGGTTGAGTGTCAATCTATGGACCAGGAGGTCAAAGTTTGATTCCCGGTCAGGGCACAAGCCCAGGTTTCAGGCTTGAACCCCAGTGTGGGGTGGGCAGATGTTTCTATCTCTCTCTCTCTCCCACTCCCCTCCTCTCTGAAATCAATAAAAAAATATATATATTTTAAAAGATAACTACTAAGTCATAAAACTTTGAAATGGGAGAGATTGGAAAGGGAGGGGTTAGCTTCATATATAATGTCATTTTTACTTTATAATAAAATTGTTTAAATGTATCTACATAAAAAGTATATATTCACACATATAATAACTGCATATCATACCACTTTTTCTATGTGGGTAAAGCAAACATATGTCTGTCTTTCCTAATTGTTTTCTTATTAGAGTGAAAAATGATATCAGGCAATTTCCAGTTATGAATTCACACAGCCTATACTCTTTCAACCTGCTCATCTGAAATATGACAGGTCACAAGTAATAGGTGAGAGTAATTATTTGTATGACAGAGGGTGTCATTTTAGTATAGAAATTACAAGGGGATAAAACATCTGTTTACATCAGCTATGTAAGCATATAGCTGGAAGTGCTTAGGAAACTCTGGGAAACACTATAATACTGCCAGTATTAACTTTACCTTGCATTGCCAGAAACCAGTTTTTCATTCATAACCTTGGTCCCTGAACTCAAATGTGTGTTGTTGTTTTTCTCTCTTCTCACTAGCGAATCAGAGTGTGGCACATAATATTCTTTTTTCAAAATTTTATTTTATTGTTTAAATGATTACATATAGTAGCACATTTGTCTTCTTTTTCCCCCGTTGACCTCCACTCTGGCCTCCACTCCTCCCAGGCACATGGGCACATAATATTCTTATGATCATGTCACTCATGGCAGGTAATAGTCATTGAAATGCCCATAATGCCTTATGTTTTAAAGAAGACAATCATACCTACTTGTCTTCTATTTTGGTTTTTCTCTTTGTATTATTTATTCATAGTTTGGGAGAAAAGCTTGTCAATAAAAGACTATGAAAGAAAAGTATCCAGTTTCTGCTTAGACAGATAACAGGGTGAGGGTGTTATTAAGCCAACATGTAACAAGCGACATGTTTTGTTATGTTTTTTACTTTAGTTATTTAGGAAGTAAAGGACCCATTATTTTACATTTATAAAAATATATAGGTAAAATACAATTTTGTACACACATTGATATAATAGTCAAAATGTTAAATAAAAGGCAACTTTCCATTGCATCATTTTGCCTCAATACATTCTGCAGCATTTGCCTCAAGAATATCTCCTCTAGGAATCTTTTGCTAATTTAAACCACTAACGATCATTTCAAGCCAAATCAATAGCAATTAGTTTAGCACTTTATCCTGCTTTTTGAATCAATGTATATAAAACTTAGGCTATATACTAATATGTGAGAAAGGTTATCTCATAATTGTCTCTATGAGAATATTATAAGGTTATCTCATAATTGTCTCTATGAGAATATTAATTCTATGAGAATATTATAAGATTGCAAGTATACTCAAATATCTCACTATATTGCATTACACATAATAGGCTCTTTACTTTCTCCTTTTATTCACTCATTCCTCTTCCCCTCCATTCTTCCATCCTTCCCTTTCATCTTCAATCTAAGCTGCTTGAGATAAAGGACTGTACCGTACTCTACAGCTCATAATACCTAGCATTGTGCACAATATGGGAACTCAATAACTGTGTGGCTATGGCTTTAGTAAAATATATATATATATATATATTTTCTCTGTTCAACCTAAAGTGTTACCTTCCAATTGCCCCACAGAGAAGCACAAAAGTGACATTTTCTGGTTCTCTTTCTATATCTATTTAAAGTACTTCAGTCTATATACACCAGGATCACTTCTATCCTAGTTACTCTATGCTATGTCTGCACTATACACGTTTAACCACTGCTCCATTAAACTATTTTCTCCTGTCATTCTCTTTCTCCTCTCTTTCTCTCCCTCCCTCCCACTCTCCTTCCTCCTCCACTATTAGCTCACAAGCTCCAAAAGCTTTTTAAAGTTGAGAAAAATGCTAGAAAAACACTCTCTGTACTAGAAGTTTTTCTTTGAATACTCAAATTGTCATAACAATATGACAAACTTTTTAAAAAATAGGAAGTATTTGCTCTGGCTGGTGTGGCTTGGTTGGTTGAGTGTCCTCCCATGCACTGAGAGGTCGCCTGTTGATTCCTGGTCAGGGCACATGCCTGGGTTTTCGGTCAGTCCCCGGTAGACGATGTGCAGGAGGTAGCCTATATACGGTTCTCTCTCGTCTGTGTTACTCTCTCTCTCCCTCTCTCTTGCTTACTCTCTCTCTAAAAGCAATAAAAACACATTTTTAAAAATAGGAGCTATTTCTTCATTGACAATAGGATTATTTTCTATTTACACACATACACTTGAAACATCTCATAAAAAATTAACTTGTGTGCAAAAGTTTTTTTAAAGTTAGGCATACACAAAAAAGAGAAACTTTAATACTAAAGTCTAAATTTTAATTAAAATCTTTTTAAATGCATTTTTTTTTAAATTTTAACAATTAACGTCGACATGTCTTTATTCAGACATCTCTCATGTCTAACACTATTTCACATACCAACTGGATTCCAAAGGAGCATCGTAAAAAAGGGTTTGACAAGCTCATAGACACAATTATTGAATTCCCTCAGATAAAAGGTAAAAAATTGATATTCAAGGAAGTTGTGTGACTTTCATCATTTAAAGACATAGTATCATCCTATAAGATTCTCAATACATAAGGGGGGTGCAACAAGATACACACACACACACAATGTTCAGATGCCTTTAATATATAATGAAAGCTAGATGATACTTATTTTTATAAATTGTGATAAGAACTCTTAACATGAGATGTACCCTCTTAACTTTAACACGTTTTTAAATTATGCAATTTAGTATTTTTAACTCTAGGCAAAATGCTGTACAGATTTCTAGAACTTAATCATCTTACATAACTGAAAACTTATGCCTCTTAAATAGCAACTCCCCATCCCCTGCCCCTCACCTATCCCTTACAACTGCCATTCTCCTCTTTGCTTCCATGTGTTTAACTATTTAGATGGCTCATGTAAGTAAATCATGTGACGTTTGTCCTGCAACTGGACATCACTTAGCACAATGTCCTCAAAATTTATCCAGGTGCTCAAATCAGGCAGAATTTTCCCATTTTTAAAGTTGAGTAATATTCTGTTGTAACATATACCACACTTTCTTTATCTTTGCGTCTGTCATTGGACACTTAAGTTGTGTTTACCTCTTGTCTAGTATGAATGATGAATGCTACAATGAACATAAGATTGCTAATGCCTCTTCAAAATCCTGAATTCAATAGTTTTGGATAAAAGGGGATTGCTGGATCATATGCTATTTCAATTTTTAATGTTGTTAGGAAACTCTATATTGTTGTCCATAATGCTGCTAACTTTCATTCTCTTCCACATCTTCATCATCACTTGTTTTCTGTTGTCTTTTTCATAAAAGCTATCATAACAGGTGAGAGGAGAAAGCTAATGGTTTTTATTTGAATTTCCATGATGATGATTATCTAATATAATTAGAAATTAATTGAATATCCTTTTATATATCTACTGATTTTTTTGATGCTATTGTAAATGGAATTGTATTTTACTTTCCTTTTCCAATAATTCATTGTTATTATATGGAAATACAATTGCTTTTTATATGTTGATTTTTGTATTCTGCAACTTTATTTAATTTGTTTATTAGAGTTTTGTTTGTTATTTTGTTTTGTTTCATATGTGTTTTTGTTAATCCTCACTTGAGAATATTTTTCCATTGCTTTTCAGAGAGAGTGGAAGGGAGGGAGTGGGAGAGAGAGAGAGAGAGAGAGAGAGAGAGAAACATCCATGTGAGAGAGATACATCCATTGGTTGTCTCCTTCATGTGCCCAAACCTAAGGCAAGAAGCAAATCTGCAACCCAGGTATGTACCCTTGACTAGGAATCAAACCAGAGACCCTTTGGTGCTTGGGTCAACACTCTAACCATTGAACAACACTGCCAGGGCTGTTTATTATTTTTAAGAAGGTTTTTTCCTGCTGTGTTAAGATTTTCTTAACATATGATTATATCATCTGCAAACAGAGATAATTTTACTTCTTCCTACCTGACTTGGATGCTTTCTATTTCTTTTTTCTTACGCAATTCTCTAGTTAGGATTCCCAGTACAATGCTGAGTAAAAGTGGTGAGAGTGAGTTGATAAGTTGTTAATGCATTTCATCTGTTGCACATGTCAACTTACCTCATTTTAATATTGAAATAATCTTCCAAAGTAAAAATAGTTTTCCTTAGTATATTAGGCAGCAAAGGTTTGAAGAATATGAAGCATTTGTGGAAAGTCTCTAAAGTAAGAAGGAATGAAGCTACCTTCAAATCTAGCAAATAATGCCACTGGCTGAATCTCTTCAAAGTGCACACTTTTTCTATTATTTCAAACTGTCTTTCTAAATAGATTATTTTTTAATGCTGTGAGTTAGAAAATGATCTATTTTAGAAGATGGTAACTGTGTGGTAAAGAAATAAATTCATGAGAGAATTAAAGAGGGCTTGATGAATTAGTCTTGGATCATTAGGAGGACTTTTCCAAGAAATGTAATTTTGGAGCTGGGCCTTAACTAGCTTTTTATTTCTTAATTTTTATTTTGATGGACATAGTTGTAAGGTAGAACTTCATTTCTCATATCTGGTGAACATCAGTTTTGGGAACATCTTTAAATGTCTCCAAAAAAATATCACTTTTAAAAATACTGCAAATAACTGTATTTACTTGCTAAGTTACATGCTTTCTCACCTAGGTGGCACCAGTGAGCAATTCCTTTGGCATCCAAAGACTTTCCAGTCTTTGCCACTCATTGTGATTCAAGGCTTTATATCTGCTACATTTGGTTACGGTTCATTGTGATTCAGTATTTGAATCACAGTTTATGTCATTGTAGTGAGAAAAGATCTTCAAAGCAGTTTATACTTGTCATGATTCAATTCAACTTATAAGTTAATTACAATGTGCCCTCAAGCTAAATTTGATATAAACTGCTTTCTGATATTCTTTGGCAATATGCGTTCAAGAGAAAATGTTTAATTTCTTCAGGCTGATGAACCTTTATCTGTGTACTTGAGCATCTTTGATTTTCTGCTATTTGTTCTTTATTCTCTAGAGATTCAGCTAACCCCTTTTAGTTTATACTCTCAGTAGACCTTACTTAAACATTTGAAGTCATTTCCTAAATTACCTCTCTGCCTTCAATCTCCAACTTGTCTGATTTGCTCTTTCCTCAATAGCCAATGATAATTTTTCTAGAACACAGGAGTTATCTGATCAGAAAACGTACAGGCATTTCCATGGCCAATAATATAAAATTAAAAATATAATTCCCAGGGCTCTACCAATATTTTGAACTCGGTACACAGACTCTCTTTCTGTGAAAACAACTAAAAAATCCAGGGGAAAATTATTTGAAATATCATTTTAAATGTATAACTGAACTTAGAAGGTAAGGCATGCTCAGGCAAAAATTAAGTAAACAGACTCTGGTAGGGCATGAAAGCCACAGGTACTATTTGCTGAATTAGGTTAAGTAATTTTAAAGAACCCAGAGTATAGGAGACAAAATTCAGAGTGTGGCCAAAATAGAGTCTAATAGGAGACCTCCACCCTGAAGACTAGTGCTCTAAAAGTGAACCATAAATCATCAGTCTACTCTTCTCCTTCAAGGGATGAGAGGATAACTGCGCATGTCAGATCCTGACACTGAGGAGAGGTTGGAGAGGATGAGCTCCTTATGACTCTTTTGAGAACACAGCACCACTGCCCGAAGCTCAAACAAGTAGTTTTTCTCTCTAGCCTCTTAAATTTCATCACGTTAGCTAATGTATTTTAATTGTTTTTTAATTTTTTAGTCAGAAACAACAACATATTTTAACATTTAAGTTTAATAACTGGTCACATAAATACAGTAGTAGACATCTATTGATCAGCTTGATCATCATTGGATTTAATATTCGGGCCATGCCACTCCGGTTGTCCTTAGGAAATCACTTGTCTCCTGTGCTTAGCTTTTCTGTTTAGAGTGAGACTTCTTTCAGATACCCTCCCAAACAACTGCCACCCCTACTGCAGCACCAGATCCGGGCAATCAGAAAATCCCCACTCTAGAGAATGTTGCTTTACTGATGTACATTCCATCCACTTCTGGCACATAAGCTGTGATAATTTACAGGGTAACTTTGACTTTGTCTCTTCCATGAAGTTTACTCAAGCACTTACAACGTGTGCCTTCAAAGTCAAAGACTACCAAATGAAGAAACACTGCCTAAATAGGAAAAAGAAGCCTGAGTGATAAAGACAGAAATAATATACTAATGGCATCCATGGAGATTTTTTAATCCAGCAACATCAAGATTCACCGCTTGAACATTCTAGCTACATGCACCAATACATTCCCATTTTTGTTCGAACTATTTTGAGTTTTGTAACTTGTAATAAAAGTCGGCAATTGGATCTTGTTTATGCTATATTTCCAATATGCAAAACTGTGTGTAGCACATGAATGAGTGTTAAATGAACAACAACTAAATGAGTGCCTGTAGGCATCAGCCTGTCCCGAGTGTGCTAATCATTTTTTAACAGGTGACAGCTACATCAGGATGTCGTCTTTACCAGTTCCACTTTAACTGAAACTATCCTGTAGAACCTGAGTCACTATTTCCAGACCACTGATTGCCATTTCCTCTAAGAAATCTTTTAGGACCCGTGTTGAACTCTGGCAATAAAAATGATAGTTCATTAACCACCTTCAGAACAATGCAAATACGTGGTGGGCAAATGTAGGTTTGTGCTTGTGTATTGAAACTCAGAGTTTATTCTTGTATTATCATTTATTAATTATTATAAACCTATTTTTGTCCACCCTGTATTTCTGAACTTACTCATTTGTGTTTTGATTGACTACTACATATAGGCATTATACTATATCCTCATTTAAGCCAGCTTTGTATCTTCCTTAACTGTTGTAGTTCTTAGGAAGAAAATACTTAAAATTTTTAAAAATAAAAATATACTAGTAAATAAATAATAGAATAATATAAACAATACTAAAAGTGGTTTATTCCTGCCCAAAAGCACTGGCCAGCACAGCTTGTGCTGCAATAATGAGGGTTAATTGCATATTCTTTTACAGAATAATTTCATGAATAAAGAAACACTAAAATCACCTTGGCAGTAAGAATTGGGGCAGAGGGTTCATGAATTTATACAGCTTCTAAAGAATCAAATAAGCCTAAACCAGTTGAAGTTTTAACTGCTTCTGGGTTTGGTGGGGGGTTAATTTGTAATATTTTCATTTCAGAGTCTATCAAAATCAGCTGTCGCTAGTTCTGTTCTGCAGCATAGAAATTACTTGCTTAAAAGTCAAGTTCATCTATTTTCCCTCTCTGAGTTTCACTGTTGAAAATGATTCCTCTTTTGATTAGCATCCAAGTCATCCAAGTGGTGATTGAGACTTCCAGTGGGATTGGTTGTGAAGGCAGGCAGACAATTGCAGCAGATTGCCATTTTAAATAACAATAGAACCCCTGGCTTCCAGATGTTCTGTGTACTTGTGGTAAAAAAGGAATTCCAGTGGGAAAATAGGAGCATCAGTTTGGGTTCTGGGAAAATTATCAGTGACTTTCTCATTGGGCTAACCATAGACATCAGCCTAATTTATTCATGGGTTACTGGCAAACAGTTCATATGCCAAATATATGGTCCCACAGTCTTAAAAGGAATGAAAAATATCCTTTAAAATAGTAAAATAAAAGAGATCTTATGAGAAAGGAATATAGGAAAATGGTTTCTCAGGGCAAAAGTCTTGTATATTGTGATACTTCTGGTTGACAATTTGATTCAGAAAAGGGATATTGTGAAATATTTATTAAAATACTGCGGATACTAATAATATTGATAATTGCCATTTTTGACCATTTTCCACATACCAAACAGTGTGCCAAATTCTTTACATTCATTAGCTCAGTAAACTAGGGGTCAGAAAAATCTGAATTCCCAGCTGAGCTCTTCCATTTGCTTGTCAATGATAACAGTATTGCCATCTTGTTAAATGGAGATAAACCTACTCCATAGGCTTCACAGTGTTTCGGTGAGGATCAAGTATATACATGTAAAAAGAATGCACAGTAAATGTAAAAGTGTTATCAAAGAATTCCATGGACTAACAAAAGCATGTTACAATAAAAAGAATCATCATTGCCATTATTATATTCTATGTTTCAAGCAGTTTGGGATTAAAGTTTAAAAAAATCCACATAAAAAATACTGCTTTCCTTATAAATTTTGGATGTTAACCTTTTATCAGATGCATCACTGGGGAATATGTTCTCCCATTTGGTGGGATGTCTTTTTATTGTGTTTTTGGTTTCCTTTGCTGTGCCAAACCTTTTTAGTTTGATGTAGTCCCATTTATTTATTTTTTCTTTTGTTTCCCTTGCCCAAGGTGATATATCAGAGAAAAATATTGCTACTAGAGTGTCTGATATTTTACTGCCTATATTTTCTTAGAGGATTTTTTATAGTTTTGAATCTAACATGTAAGTCTTAAATCCATTTTGAATTTGTTCTTGTGTATAGTTTAAGAAGGTAGTCTAGTTTCATTTTTTACATGTGTCTGTCCAATTTCCCCAACACTATTTATTGAATGGACTATCTGTACCCCCATTGTATGCTTTTGCCTCTTTTGTCAAATATAATGTGACCATAAAAGAACTAAAAAAAACAAAAACAACAAAATTCCTGGACAGAATGCTTCACAGGTGAATTTTAATAAACATTCAAAGAACAAAAACATACCTGCTCAAACTATTCCAAAAAATTCAAGAAGAGGAAAGATTCCCAAGCTTATTTCTGGGACCAGCATTATCAAGAAAGAAAGGAAAGTTTTTATCATTTTATCTTCTTCTATGAAAACTGAAAGGGGGGCGTATTTGCTATCTTCTAGAACCTTGGCACCGAAATTGTGAGCCTTTCACCTCATCTTACCCTGGGCAACCCCAACCTGGAACTTGTATTCTACAGTGATTTGTGCAAATGAGCAGGAGTCAGTCTGGAAACGGCAGCAGTGGTGTCAGCATGTGCATCCTACCTGGAGGCAGCAGCGCCACTAGGGACCCTTTGGCCATAGCTGTTTCCAAAGCTCCCTGTGGTCATGAAGGATGACGGGACAGCAGCAATTGTTCTAGGTGCCCCATCTCTCTCAACCCATGCTAATTTTTTGGGTTTGATTTCTTCAATATTCCACTAATTGTATGCAATTTGGGGTATGGCAAATGTCCAGTTCTCTTCAAATTATCTAAAGTCAGTTTATTTTGTTTGTAACCATAAGCAAACAAAGAGATGACCAAGGCAGTGAGACCACAGTGGTTATGTGCCATGCAGCAGGGCTTTCACTGGAGTTGTGATGGCGAAACTCTGATTCTACTTCCCGTTACGCTGTCTGTAATTGTATGGGAGGCGGTTTGTTAGGTGAACCCCTTTATCTCCTTAGCCTTCCTGTTATTAGTCTGGAAAATAATAGCAAAGGACAGGATTCAGCAATCCCTGATGTTCTCAGAAGGTAAATCCGTGATATTATCATAGGAGGAGTGTTACAGAAAGTGAAAGTGGGAGAAACACTATGAACTTAAATGGCCCCCAAAAAATTCCAAGGTCAAGCTTTTTTCAAAGGCTGATACGCAAATCAACCAAACAGCAGAACAATTGGTCGCTATGATGTGCACTGACCACCAGGGGGCACTGCTCAACCAGAAAGTGGGCTTACAGCTGGTGAATGCAGAGGCAGTGGCTGGAGCCTCTCCCTGCTCTGTGGCAGCACTAAGGATGTCCAACTGAGGGCTTAGGCCTGCTGGGACATCTCCTGAGGGCTTCTGGACTGCAAGAGGGCACAGGCTGGGCTGAGGGACCCTCCTGAGTGCACAAATCTCATGCACTGGGCCTCTAGTACTTAAATATTTTATTAGATGTTCACTCAGGCATCTTTTCTGAATACATGCAGAAAATTTTGAAAAATAAATAAGCAAAAGAACATTATTTGTAGATGACTTTTGTAGTGAATTACGTTAAAGAGGCAAAAGGAGAGGCTGGAATTTAGAGCAGTTGCCCTGGCAGTGGTACTAGAGGCTGCATTCTTGGTTCCGATTATTAATCAATCAACTTGGTATAAAGAGCCTGTCACCAGTAAGACATTATGTAATGGGTGAGACAGGAGATACACAATGCCCTTCCACCCCTAAGAGATAAATACATAATTATTAATGCTGCAAGCCCAATTTCTCTCTCTATAAACTATGTATATCCTCTACCACCTATTTTTGGGGGGCCCTACACGGAGGAAGCCTGATTCTCTTCCTGCCTTCCCATATGCAATGATACAGAGATATAAGCTAAACACATGGCTTTGTGATTTCTGGCATGCAGACAAGAATTCAGTTCTGGACCTCACTAATTCTTTCATTTTTAACTGTCATTAAGTCATTTACCTTCATGAAGCCTCAGTTTCCTCGCCTACAAAAAAGAAATGATAATCATATCTAGGATTGTTGTGGAAAGCAAATAAATGATGCATATAAAGGATGAAGTGCTTAGTATTCAGTGAGTGGTTTAATATTTTAATTTTGCATTATATATAAAATGTTAAGTCATTTTTATGACTCATTAGGTGGCATAAGCTGGGAGTGTCATAAAGCTAGAAATAAGCTCCTAAGGGCCTGTGGGGAAACGGGGACCCAGCAAATCCTGTTTGAAAATTTATTACTATAGATCCTGTGAGGAGGCAGGTGGTAAGAGGTAGTGGAGGATGAGAAGGAAATTTCTGATGCTGGAATTCACAAATATTTTAGAACTTCCCCCCTTCCCCACCCCACCACTAAGTATGAGCTGAAGGAAAGAGAAAATTTACAACTAAGTCTACATGCACTGTTACCTAGGAAACCAAGTTATAAAGCATATGCGACATATATCAGTTACACAAAAAGTCTGGAGTGTGTTTCCCAAACCTGGAAGAAAAATTATACCATTTAGACACAGGGCTTATCTCATGTACTTCAAGGTAAAACAAAAATGTGAGGACTTACCTTTGCTTTATGAAAAAAAAATAAATTTCTACAAAGTTATGAAACTCATTGATGTGCCATTAATAAAAGAACTCCCAAATTTTGTTAATTGGCATTTACTTGAAGGTAAGTGAAGCCAAGAACTGGAAAGTGTAAGAAGACTAGCCAACTCTCTAGCCCTCCCCACCCCTTTCTTTTCTCTCTCTCTCTCTCTCTCTCTCTCTCTCTCTCTCTCTCTCTCTCTCTCTCGTTCTCTTGATTTGCTGCTTTCACTTTTCACATCTATTCATTTTTCATTGACTGGCTTTCTCCACTCTTTTTCATGTATAAAGCAGCTGCTCCCCACCTCCACCTATCAAGTTCACATAACAAGTTTAAGCAAACACTTGCCTGAATTGGAATATTTCTCATTTCCAAGAGACTCTGAGGAGTCTGGCTGAGGGCAGTTTCTGTCCTTGATTAGCTATGGTCCGAAAGCAGGGCTCTGTAGGACAACCATGGTTGTACTGTTTCGTTTTCCTGACACGAGAATAGTGGGGGTTTGGGTGGGGGATATTCTCAGGGGAAAGGGTATTATTAGGACCTGGCAGGCATTGCAAATGATGCTTACTAATTATAACTTGAGAAGAATAATCACATTGTTAATCATGTCAGGAGATCAGACAGAAATCCAACAAATGGCCAATTGCCAACAATTTTTGGCACACAGGAATTCTAAATTTATGTGTGAAGATCAAGGACAGAATATGGGAGTAAATCAGAGGTCTTCACAGGCAAAACAGCAATAAGGGTTTAAGAGAAAAAAATATAAACTTAAATTTATCAGGAGATACATTCATAGCCTTCACTGTCTCTTGCCTCCTTTACCCTTATAAGCAGTACGGTGAGTGTGAGCCTTCGGCTAATTCAACACCATCTTCTAGAAAATGGGGCATTTATGTAAATCCTATGCCTATTTTATAGCTTTTAAGCCAGTGAAAACTGAATGATGAGGACTCAATCAAAAATTTAGTGAGTAGGTCTCCCTTGAGAATATAAGTAAAGATCCTCACATCCAAGAGGATCACTTAAAAGTGAAAGAAAACGGGTTAAGTTTTGTGGTGTATTTATTTTCAAATAATTAGACAACAAAATCACAGGAAAAAGTAAAAACTCAATTTTGCAGCAGTGCTCTTTCTTTTTTAAAAAGTATGTAGATTTAACCCAGAAAGGATTTTTCAGTTATAAATGCTATTATTATGCATGTTAAACACAGCCCATGTAAAGTTTGGCAACCATTTGCCTTATATGTGCTATATTTAGTTAGGAGAGCAATTAAAATAGAAAGTAAGCAAACTGGATAGTATCCCTCTGTGATTATATACAAGTGGATTTATTCCCCATTTTGAGAAGAGGTTTAGAGAAGACATTTATATAAAAAAAACTAGAATAGCATTGAAGATCATTTCAAAGAACATTTATGTTTTCTTGAAATGATTTCTTAATAGGATTTTCAGAACTCTGACACTGAAGATGATCTAAGGCCTAAGCTAGTAATGTAATCACAGAGCTACATGCACAGGCATTTGGTTACAAAGCAGGAGGCAGGTCGTCTGCTCAGCGCTATCACTAGTAGAAAGATAATATGATTTCTGTGAAAGGCCCATTCAAACTACAGCTACTGTGTGTGGTTTCCTTTCATCACTTACTGATTGGTATTGTAAGACCCTCATTTCTTTATAGGAATACATGATTGTAAGAATTGTACTTAGCATTATTTCCACTTCCACTTACCAACTGGATTTAATGGACATTTAAATGGAACACACTGTGACATATGTCTTCATTGTTTAATTAATCATTAATAATATTTGACAGAGCTTCATGCATGTTTTAATGTGGAGCTTAAATTTTTGATGATGTGAACATTCACATGAAGATCCAATAGTATGTCAAATAACAATTAACTAAGCATGGGAGAGCAGTATTTACAAAAGGAAATACTAAATGCTATGCTATGCTGGCTTTGCACCACGTTTTCAATCTTCTTGATCTTTGTTAACTACACAATTCTAATTTAAAATAAATGAGCAGATAGTTCATTTTGGCAAGAAGGCAATAGCTGGAGCTATAATACAGTTTTAGAAATTCCCAGGCAATAATTATTTTACTATGCTTTTATCTGTAGAAGAGATTTGTACTAAGCTCTAATTGGAACTTGAACCTCCAATTCTCTCAACTTTGTGGTATGTGATGTTGTTATCCTAAGGAATTAATTGGCATAAATCAGTGATTTCATATCAATGAATACCTCCACATAGTGCATATTCAGAATTATAAGAGCACTAGAGGCCCAGTGCATGAAATTTGTACACTCGGGGGGTGGGGGGGAGATCCCTCAGCCCAGCCTGCGCCCTCTTGCAGTCTGGGATCCCTCGGGGGATGTCTGACCAACAGCTTAGGCCTGCTCAAGCAGGCCTAAGCTGTCGGTCAGACATCCTTAGTGCTGCCATGGAGACAGGAGGGCCTCCTGCCACCACCACTGCCTCATCAGCCGTGAGCCTGGCTGGACTAAGTGGTTCTCCCCTGTGGTAATGCACTGACCACCAGGGGGCAATTCCTGCATTGAGTGTTTGTCCTGTGGTGGTCATTCTGCTGTTTGGTTGATTTGCATATTAGTCTTTTATTATATAGGATAGCAGAGGTAACAGAACAACAAGGCAATTGCCAGTAATGAGTGAAAATGAAAGTGAAAGGATACTTGGGTTAAGTTTCATGTTGTATTTATTTTTATTTCATTTATTTTAACATAACTTGTTTAAAAATATTTTTAAGGTGAGCCATGGCCAGTGTGGCTCAGTTGGTTAAGCATTGTCCAAGGCACCAAAATGTTCTAGTTCAATTTCATGTCCAGGCACATACCCAGGCTACAGGTTCAATCCCTGGTCAGGGTGAATGCGGCAGCCATGGATGTTTCTCTCTCACATCAATGTTTCTCTTTCTCTCTCTCCCCACCTCTCTCTCTAAAAGCCCACAAAAACATTTAAAAATAAAATATATATTTAAGATGATATAGATATGGATAACGAACTAAAAAATCTCACTGGTAATATTCCAATTTTGTGAATTAAGTAGTTTCCACATGCCACTGATGACCAAGTTCAGGCTATACTCATGGAGCATGTTGGTATTCTCTTGGTGAGTTTCAGAGCAACACATATGTTTTTAGACTGAGGTATAACATCTTGTGGCTTAGCATTTTCTGAAATAAAATGAAACCCCCTTTTACATAAAATACAAGTATGCTTAATAGAGGTCATAAGATTAAATATTCAAAATAAAATGTATATTTAGTTTATGCAATGCACTTATGGTAGCACAGGATGAATGTACTTACGTGAGAGTTCATAACCTCAGGACGAGGTTATCCAAGTACTATGGAATTTGACTAAAATGGTGGTTAGAATCCAAATGAGAATTTCTTAAACTGGAGTCCATGAAATCACAAGAGTTCAACTGAAAGAGAGTTCAGGAGTTTATTAACTTGAGGAAGAAAATGTTTGCATCATTGTTCCCTGTTATGTTCATTTACTTGTAAGTGTTTTGCACCCCGCCTATAACAGAATAAAGCCATGATGATTTGGGGGTTTATCTCATGTGGTTTGGAGATACTTATATAAGTATTTAAAGAGTTTATCACAATGGTTATCACATAGTGAGAAGGAACCTATGTTTATTAATTATGAGAATGGTAAAACTGTCTAGAAGCCATTTTTGCAAATGTCATATTTAAAACATGTTTAAAGGTGTCCAAATAGACACCAGTTACCCATCGTGGATTAAGGGATGAAAATCATACTCAGTGCATTAGGAAGAAAAACTATCATTGTGAACTGTTTGCCTCATAACTCAGGGGAATGGGCCAGGATTTCCTCTTAGAAATAATTACCATCACCACAGAAACAATTCATTTACAGTTATGTCGTGGCTTCTTCTACATGCTAAGGCAGTCATATGAGTGAGTGAAGGAGTATGAAACCATTCCCAGAACAAATAAAGGTTAAAGTTGTATCAGGATTAATCCATGGTGCTATGGATGCATAGAGTTAACATTGATCTGTGGCCACAGTTACAGGACATTTTATAAACCACTTTTTATCCTTTTATTAGAAAACTAGTTACTGCCAACAAATCACCTGGATTAGTAGGAAATAAATTCTTAACTGAAATAGTATCAGAGACAGTTCCACATGTATTTGAAAAAATGGGGAGAATGTCCAATATTAGTTAGTCTTTGACTTTCTTGATCTGCAACCCTCTTCTCCACCACCAGGGAAAAAGTATCAGGATTTATGGTGTTTTGGAGCCCTTGCAAGAAATCTAAGAACATATTTTTCAAGTAAATATGCCTTTTACTTTTTCTATTTAATAAATGAAAATTAGAGTTTAAAAGTATTCCCTTTATTGAGCATCAAAATCAAGCTATCTATCTATCTATCTATCTATCTATCTATCTATCATCTATCTAAAAGACTATCCAACTTTACACACATTTAAAAGGCTTTGAATATCAGTGAAGTCCTTTCATGTAAACAGTGCATCTTAACATATTTTATTAGAAAATAGGGGCTCAGTGCACAAATTTGTGCTCCTTGAAAGAAACTGTGGGCCATGAGGCTGTGGTGGGCACAGGGGTTGGTCACAACCCATCCTCTGCACCCCTGCCCGGCCCTTCCCACCATGGCCCCTGGTCCCCTGTCTGCTGGCAGCCCTGCTGCCTCTCCCACACACTGATGGTGCCAGGCCTGCTTGCACCCACTAACAGCATGGAGAGATTGTTGCCGGTGCCAGCAGCAGGTATGGGCAGAGCCAGTGCCATCAGCAGGTGCACATGGCAGCTGCTGGCCTAATTGCCCCTCAGGAGCAGGGAGAGGTAGAGAAGCCCTCAAGGAGATTGGGGCTGGCAGCCACCACTAGCACCTGCTAATGGTGCTGAGCAATCAGGACCGGCACTGGGCGCAGACAGCAAGTGCAAGCTGCAGTTCTGGCACTGGCAGTGGGTGTGAGCAGGGTGGGCACTGGCAGCAGGTGCGAGTGCCTGATGGGACTGCAGCATATGGATATAAGAATTTTCAGTAACAACCAGAGTTTCGCGCTGGTGACAGCAACCAGCACCCTACCTTGGTCTGGTGCCCCCACTCACCTGCTCCACCATTCTGCCATGGCTGATGCCTGCCATATTCCACCCTCTGTCACCTGCTGCCAATGCCTGCCATGTTCTGTGCACACCCCCTGGTGGTTGTAGTGACCGGTTGTTTGATTGTTTGGTTCTGCCATTTCAGTCTATTTGCATATTAGATTGAAAAGTCTCCATGACATTATTTTATGCATATAGCAACAATTTGAGGGAACAAGAATGGAGACATAATTTTATGGGAATATATCTACATATATATAAAAGCCAAGTGACTGGAATGATGAAACAGCCAGACTGACCAGCACTGGAGTGGTCAACTGGCCCAATTGGAGCCCTGATCAGCCCCCCGAAACTTTGGCCCCCCAACTCCAATCGATCGTGGTCAGGGTCAGCTGGCCAACTTCCTGCTTCCCCTACCCCCTGCTGGCCCTGCCCCTGATCAGGACTGGGCAAGATGGTCCCAATAGGACCTGATCACCAGCTAGGCCTAGCGACCCCACCCATGCACGAATTTTGTGCACCAAGCCTTTAGTCTCTAATAATAAAAGAATGATATGCTAATTAGACCGGACAGCCCAACAACCTTCTGAATGTCATTCCGGATGTCCCTCTGGACAAAGCCCAGCAGTGGGCACTGAGGTAGAGGCAGTTAGGGACGATCAAGCAGGCAGAGTGATTAGGGGCAATCAGGCAGGCAGGCAAGTATATAGGGGCAATCAGGCAGGCAGAATGGGTTAGGGGTGTTTAGGCAGGCAGGTGAGTGGTTAGGAAGATGAGGCAGGCATGCATAGTGGTTAGGGATGATCAAGCAGGCAGGCAGAAGAGCAGTTAGGAGCCAGCAGTTCCTGGTTGTCAAGAGAAATGTCTGACTACCAGATTAAACACAATCCCTTAGGGATCTCTGAGGAATAAGGCCTAAACTGGCAGTCAGACATCACCCGAGGGAGTCCCAGATTGCAAGAGCATGCAGGCCAGGCTGAGGGCATCCTCACCCCCCATTTCCCCACCCCCATGCATGAATTTTGTGCACTGGGCCTCTAGTGCCAATATAATAGTCTTTGCTACCTTTCTTCCCTTTTTTATGATTTGCATTTGTTGTTAAATGTATTTCTTGTGTCTCCATGATAAACACCACATTCACAATAGATCATAAATCATGCATATAAAGTAGCCATCCTCAAATGACCTCAATATGAATTTATTTTTTTAAATTTCCATACAAATTGTTCCACAAAAATGGCTGCTACTAGATAAGTCATGGACAGAATATTAATGCTGTTTTAGGTTTTCTAATAAAGTGATTTATCACCCTGGAGTTCTTTAGAGAAACTTATATGTTAACATGATTAGTTTAACACTCTCTCTTTGAAAGGAAAGCATGTATTAAACAATTTCTACTCTTACCATCCCAAACACATTTGAAAAGTAGGCAGTCAATAAATTTAAGGATGTTAATGCATAATTAAATTTTAATTTTGTATTCTATTGTAACATTTCTATTTCCGTTTTTTGTTTTATGTTTATATACATTATATATATATATATATATATATATATATATATATATATATACACACACACACACACACACACATACACACACACATACTAGTATATGCATATATGCACATATGCACTCTGGATCATTAAAACTGTATATTATTATAAAATGAATTTTTTCCACATTTAATGTATAAATAAATGTCATTATCCTCAAAGAGTAAAGGCATAGTTTCTAAAGATCTTAATAGTAGCTATGATTTATTGAATACTTTTATGTTGAGTAGTGTAATGATTAAGCCCAAAGATTTAGGTCCCTGACTTACTGGATGTTAATCCTTTCTGTTAATATGCTCTGTATGACCTCAAGAATGTTACTTAGTGCCTCAATTTTCTACATCTCTAGACTGGGAATAGTATTAATAATAGTATTATTAAAACCTTGGGCAAGTTTTTAAAAATTAAGTATGTTAATATTTGTTATCAGTAAGTGTTATATAAGTATTTGGTAAGCAAATAAATACATAACTCTCAATTCAAAGAACCGTGATCTATAAATCAACGCTATGCATTGAAGGAAGAGGTTATATAAGAAAATAGTTGCAATTAATAGCAAATTGCTCTAATCAACAAAATGCCCAGGATGTCATCCCTTTGTTCTTGGGAGTAGGTAGAGGCCTCAGACAAATTTAGCATAAAAGATAATCTCTGAATTTTCTAAATTATTCTTCCAGTAAATTAATGTTCATTTTATGGAGGACTTACAGTTTATCTACTCTAATCCATCTACATAGTCCACATTAAATGCTCTCTAAAAGCTACTGAATGGTCACCCAGCTTATGAATAAAAGCTCTAGGGTTGGGAGAGTCATTGAAGCTCCAGGCTGTCTTTCCATTTTACCATAGTTCAGGGTTTCTTCTTGTTTAGTCAAACTGATTCGTCAGAACAATGCATTAAATGCCTTTGCACTTGATACCCTTTAATGTATGAAAAAATATATGAATACTGTTAATAATCACTTTCCACTCCAAGCCTGTTTTTTTCTAGACACCCTCAATATTTTCAGTTGTTTTTCAAATCATTGTTCATAGTCACTATATTTTATTACTAGACACGATATGGTGGAGGTAGAACATAAATATCCCAAGAGAGGGAAATTACATAAAATAATTAGCATTTAAAAGTAATAATAGAAGAATTCTGGTAAAGATGGTACCATGAATTTCCACATTATCATCCTCTCACCCCATGTCCTACTCCAAATGCATACTAATGAAAAGTAATACTTGAAAATGGGAAAAAAAGACAAAATTGAGCTCAAAACAAGATAAATATTGATTTGAAGCAATACTAAACAAAACACTAGAGTTTAGATATAATGTAGGCATGTGGGGCTTTGTGTCTGAAATCAGACAGTGTTGACCAGGAATTAATTCCAAAGGGATACTGGCTATTTCTAATTAGAGAACCAAATGTGGACTCACTACTTAAAGCAATGTGGTAAGATAGGAATTTTGTAGATAAAGCAAATATATATTTTTCAAATCAAAATATACCAACCAAAAAATTCTATTGGTTGACCTGTTTCATTATATCATATAGAAAGTTGTAGATAGGGGGAGAGAGGTAGGATAGGAGAGACCCTCCTTTTTTATTTCTTTTTACCAAAAAGTGAACCAAACAACTCACTGACCCAATGAATATCCCAGACTATCATTATTGAACAAAATCCAGAAACACCATTAAAGATCTAGTTTGGGCTTGGGAGGTTCTAAGACAGTTAGAGGATACCCAAAGCTGCTTTGCAGGGTTGGGTAATTGCAGAAATATGGACTGGAATTCACACTCCTCCCAATCTCAATTCAAAAGAAAATGAGAATTAAAACAAAAGTACAAGGTGCATGAACAAATCTTTCCTTTATAAAAAGAAGAAATCATGTAACACAAAAAAGCAGGAAACAACAAAACATGAAAAATGATGTAATTGAAATTACTGAAAAGAGGATAGACTTTAGACACAACAAGACTGATGAGATCATCATAAAAATACTAGAGGCCTGGTGCACGAAATTCTTGCACAGATAGGTTCCCTAGGCCTGGCCAGCAATCAGGGCAAATCTGTGGGGCGACCAGTGGGGCAATCTGGGGGGCCCCTCCTGACACCCACATTGACTGTCTGGCACCACCTGTTCGCTGGCTGGCCCAGCCCCCAGCTGCTGACGCCTCCCTATGTGAGGTGACCAGCAGGGCTATTGGGGGGGTCCCCCACTGGCTCCTGCATTGGCTGGCCTGGGGCCTGCGGGCTGGGGGCAGCTCCTGCATTGAATGTCTGCCTCCTGGTGGTCAGTGTGCATCATAGCGACCAGTCGTTCTACCAGTCATTCTGCCATTCAGTCATTTACATATTAGTCTTATTGTGTAGGATACACATAAGTAGGAAAGATAAAGGAGTAATAAAACAGCATGGTTTTAGCCTTGGCTGGTTTAGGTCAGTTGATAGAGCATCAGCCTGTGGACTGAAGAGTCCTGGGTTCGATTCTAGACAAGGGTACATGCTTGGGTTGTGGGCTCGATTCCCAGTAGAGGGCATACAAGTGGCAGCCAATCAGTAATTCTCTCTTATCATTGATGTTTCTATGTCTCCCCTCCCTTCCTCTCTGAAATCAATAAAAATAAGAATATATATATGTGTGTGTGTGTGTGTGTGTGTGTGTGTGTGTGTGTGTATTTTAAAAGTATGGTTTTAGAAACAGTTGCTCAGAAAATAAACTTAGGTAATATTATTCCAAAGATTTTCCAGGAGAATAAAGAGTAAGATAAGAGCAATATTTGAAGAGAGAATAGCCTTAATTTTCCAAAGAAGACAATATGCCGTGAAGCAAAGCATATTCTGTACCAAAACAAAAAAAAGGGGGGGGGATTAAAACCTCAAATCTCCAACTAGATACCTTGCAGTGCAGAATAGAAGCTGTAAAAGCCAGCAGCCACAGGAGAGATTCCCTACAAATGAGCAACGATTATAGTGACACAGACTTGTGGAAACCAGCGGAAGCCAAGGAGAGTGGAACGATACCTTCCCAGTATGGAGGTAAATTAATTGACAATCTGGAGCTTCTGCTGAGGTGAATTCTCAGTTAAGGGTGATTTCAAAGTAAAGACAGCTTCAGACTTACAAAGATTTTGTGGGTTTGCCAACATTCTGTATGCATTTTCACAAAAAGCAAAATGAACAACAAAAAAGGCTAAAGAGACACAATATAAAAATAAGACAGAAACTGGCAAAACCTAAGAAAATAGTCTTTAAAAAGATCAAATTAAATCTAGTTAATAATAATATTGGTTGTCTGTCAGTTAATTAAATTTGCTGAAACCTGTCGTATTTATATATTTATTTTTAAATATATTTTATAGATTTTTTACAGAGAGGAAGGGAGAGGGACAGAGAGTTAGAAACATCAATGAGAGAGAAACATCGATTAGCTGCCTCTTGCACATCCCCTACTGGGGATGTTCCCGCAACCAAGGTACATGCCCTTGACTGGAATCAAACCTGGGACCTTTCATTCCGCAGGCCAACACCCTATCCACTGAGCCAAACCGGTCAGGGCAAACCTGTCATATTTAGAAAGAGGTCAATTTTGAATCATTTTGCTTTGAGTACTCAAGAATATAGGAAGTTAATCAACACTTACCAAGTTATGGCTATTCATAGCCATATGTCTGGACCATGGCCCTTCTTATTTATTGTTGTTATTTCCCTCCTTCATTTCAAAGCCCAACTTCTCTCTCACAAACCCAACCATAGCTACTTAAATAAGTTTTGTATATATTCTTGTGTATATATTATTAAATTTAATAATCACTTGGGTTAACAAAATTTAAAAGTGCAGAAGAAATATAATTGATTTCATTTAACCCAACACAAGCATAAAATACAGGGAAGGGAATTAAATATACACAGGGTATGATTCTAAATAGAAAACAAAAAATAATATTGAAGAAATAATCTCTATAAATATCAATGCATATAAAAATGTAAATGTGGGAGCCCCTTACACGTCCAGTGTGGTTCAGGGTTCCTGTTCAGGGTTCGAGTTCTGAAGAAGGCCACACACAAAATGAAGAGAGAGTAGAAGAGAATTATTTTGGAAACTGGGGGACCAGTCGTGGAGCCTACCTCTAGTGGGTTAGATTGCCCATTGGTGCCTGGGCCTCACCAGCCTTTTATTGAGTCTCTGAGAAAACAACCATATCCTTAGGCAGGAAATTCCAACAATAAACAGGCAGCAAGAATTTACATGTAATTAACAGGTGGGGGTTAGCTTTAACTAACAATGTTTCAACTTAATGGGTGCATAGCTCCTTTCAGAGCAACCAAGGTTAGTGAAAAAAATCAGTTTCCAGCATGTAAATGAATTAAGTTCACATATAAAATGGCAGATATCAGACTGTATTTATAAAAGGAAATGTATCTAGTTATACGCTACTTTTAAATAATACCACACAAGAAAAGATGAAACTGATGATGAAACATGATATACAAAGCCATGCAACCTAAAAATACAGTGTCAAAATTAATATCAGAGAAATCTAATTCCAGGAAAAAATGTTAGTAGGAGAAACATATAGCAATTATAAATTTGCATCCAGTCCACAAGTTAGCCATATAATATTAATCAAGATTTATGAGCTAAAGTTCTCTTTTGAGGTAATCTATTAACCAGTAATATACCCCCCTGATTTTTCTTCTATGAAATTTAAAATTCTCTTTCTTAGACAGAATATATAAGATACTGATGGGAATTTTATTGTATGGTAATCTATATTAACCTTATTTCTGATCTAGTAATCATACCAAGCTGGAAAACTGATGGAAGCTTAACCCACACTAACTCTCAGAAATCGTCCTTGGTTCCCAGCACATTTATTTAATTAATCTTTTATAGCATTTTGTGTTGTGATAAGAGATTGTTACTATTCATCTTGATTTATAAAACACACATTTCTGTGAAAAAGATGGTAAAAGCACTACTTGGCTATCGCTGCCAAGTAGCCCTGTTCACCTGCCTCCATTGGCTTTTGTTGTTATAACAGGTTGAACTAAAATTAACCTCTAGCTGCAATCAGCAGGATAAGTATCCTTGAGAAAGTATATGCTTCTACAAGGTCTGGTCTTTAAAGACTAAACATTGAGATTTTAGCAAAACAGCCCAGGAGATCAGACTTGTTTGGAAAAGTTAAGATAGGAGCTGCTGCCTTCATTCAGGTCCCCCCAGAAGCCCCCAGCCTTTCAGAGAATCCTCCTTACAGACATTCCAACCAAGTCCTGTGCTTCCCCACAAACAATTATTAAACCATGTATTTCCATTTATGTATTCTTCCATCTCCTGTGGTTTATAACTTTGGGAGAAAGCATCTAAGGGATTTTATGCATAAATTGCCTCATTCAGTAAGTTAGCCAGAGAAAATTATTATATTTTTTTGTGTGTAGGCAAGAATTTTATAATAAGTCACAATCAGAATGGTCATTTTATTATTTTCTTTTTGTCCATATTTAGTGTTTTTGTCTTACTGGTATTGCCCCCAAGTAAGGACCAGAGTGATATTACTTTTTTGTATTCTTTATAGAATCTGTTTTATATATACACTGAGTGGCCAGATTATTATGACCACCTGATGTTTGTAGGCAAATTAGCTGTACACTGCATCATATGGGATATGGAAGCCGAAGGCCTGTTCGAACACCTTTGCTGTCTGTAGTTACCATGACAAAACGTTTCCAATTTGCATAGGAACACACAAATTGGACAGTTAAGCATTGGAAAAAAAGTCATGTGGTCTGATAAATCATGTTTTCAGTTGCATCATGCACATAGCCGAGTGAGAATTTGGCGGAAACATCATGGAAACATGCACCCCACATGCATGAGTACAACCCTTCAAGCTGGTGGAGGCAGTGTTATAGTTCGGGGCATGATTTCCTGGCATGATTTGGGCCCTTTAATTCATGTGGAACAATGTCTGAATAGCACAACATACCTAAGTATCATTGCTGATCAAGTTCATCCTACCATGTTGATGGTGTATCCCAATGGAGATGGCATCTTCCAACAAGACAATGGGCCATGCCACTGTGCTCATATTGTGCAGGAGTGGTTTCAAGAACATGAGGGAGACTTTACTTTGCTTAGGTGGCCCCCACAATCACCAGATCTCAATCCAATTGAGCATTTGTGGGATGAAGTTAAAAGAGCCATCAGGCAGCTGGTTCCACAACCATCAAATCTCACAGAACTGGACAGTGCTATTCATCAGGCATGGAGTCAGATTCCTCACATCACCTTTCAACATCTCATGGAGTCAATGCCAAGAAGAATCACCGCAGTATTGAATGCAAAAGGTGACCCAACAACGTACTGATGGGGTGGTCATAATAATCTGGCCACTCAGTGTGTATATATATATATATATATATATATATATATATATATATATATGTGTGTGTGTGTGTGTGTGTGTGTGTGTGTGTGTGTGTGTGTGTGTGTGTATTACTCAGTTTGTGGTCTGATTATCCTCAAAACAATTTTCACAGAAGAGCATATGATATCTATCTGATCATGTCTACACTTAAAACAAGCTCCATATATTACAACTGGTCTAACCATTCAGATAAATCCAAACAATGAGTTTATTACATCAAAATGCATTGCAAATGTATGTACTCAGGCTCAAAAGCCATGGAAACACTGCCAAATTCATTCACTGCAGAGATTAAAATGAATTTGTGATCTCACTCTTTGAAATATGAGCATTCTACTCTAATTATCATCAAATCATGGTAATAGATTGACACTTCAAAAGAAATACCTCTAGCTTCTAAACCACTAGGCAACAAGTATTTTGAAGATAGCATTTAAATAGAAATCTTGATAGAATACATTCTCTTACTCTTATTTTTTAAAATTAGTTTTGAAAAACTCACTTTTTGGAAAAAACAGCCATCTGGCTCTTTTAGTGAAAGATACAGAGGCAAAAAACAGATTCACCTCACTTTCAGAGATAAAACAAAAAACAACACAAACCCAGTAGAAACAACCTCAACAGATGTTCCCTTAAACATAGTATCAGGGGGGGAAAAATCCAACATCACAAATAGAAAATACTATATATTAATTTGGTGTATTTGTTTTTATGCAACTAAGTTATTGTGTTAAAATTTTAGTACTTACATATTTCAGTGGAATAACAATATGTTTACTAAATTCTGCTGGTGTGTTTATGAGAAACGTCCTTAATTATTTGAGTTCATTCATTCATTCATTTGTGTCATTTAATTAGCAATCAGAATGTCAGAGTGAGCTCATTAAATCTACCACTTACATAATGATTTGCATTTCTCTAAGTATCTATGATAGAGTGCTGTCAAATAATTTTAAAGATCCATTTACAATATTTACTTGAAAATAATCATATTTTTTCTCACTAAATATCTGTTAAAAAGGACTTTTTCCCCAGCCAGTGTGGCTCGGTGGTTGAGCATCAATCTATGAACTGGTTCAATGTCCGGTCAGGGCATATGCCCAGGTTGCGGACTCGATCCCCATTAGGAGGCATGCAGGAGGCAGCTGATCATAATGTTTCTCTCTCATTGATGTTTCTATATCCGTATTCCTCTCTCTTCCTCTTTCTCTAAAATAAATAAATAAATAAATAAAATAATTTTAATGAATTTTTCTTTCTCATATATAATTTTTAATAAGAAGTTAAAGAATATTGCCCTAACTGGTTTGACTCAGTGGATAGAGCATTGGCCAATGGCCTAGGTTCAATTCTAGTCAAGGGCATGTACCTTGGTTGTGGGTACATCCCCAGTGGGGGATGTGCAGGAGGCAGCTGATCGATGTTTCTCTCTCATTGATGTTTCTAACTCTCTATTCCTCTTGGTAAAAAAAAATCAATAAAAATATATTTTTTAAAAAAAAGAATATTGAGGAATAAAGATAATAAAACTGAAAACATTTCATAAATTTAAAAAAAGGGTAGATAAAAATATTCAACTAATCATTCACTAAGGTCAAATAAGTACTATGCAATAGAAGAATAAAGATGTCTTTATATTTTTCATTCAAGGTACGTTATCATTATTCTTTAAAACTACTATATGCTTAGAACTACTGGAGACATAGGCACTGATGATACAATGATAAGTCTACCCAGGCATAAACCTTGCATTTACAGAGCTTATAGTCTGGTTGAGAAGATAAACATTAATAAAAACAGTCACACAAATAGATGTAAAAATGACAACAATATTAAGAGAGGAAATCCCAGTGTGTATACTAGAGAAGGGTCTGGATTAGTCTGAGTGCAGCCAGGATCAGAAAAGACTTCCCCAAGAAAATTTCAGTAGAGCTGAAACCTTCATTTTGGCAAGGTTGAGTGTTACAGATGGAAGGAATAGCATGTGCAAAGTTGCTCTGGTTAGAGAGAGAAGAACACAGAACACATCTGAGAAACTAAACAACGTTGTTAATGGAAAATATAGATTCACAGCAAGGTCAAAGGGACAGACGAAGCAGAGACTTAAAATGCAAGTTAAGGAATTTTCCTCCATCCACTGGTGGGCTAGGGTCAACTCACACTGGCTCTCTGTAGTGAATTGTGCACATTCTTTTCCATCTCTACAAACATGTCAGTTGCCACAAATAAGGGTTTTTTATCCCCACAGATCTAAGCCAACCGATTGTGAAACATTTTAATGTCATAACACTGACTTCATTTTTCTCACAATGAAAATCTTAAAATCTTTTCAAATGAAGGTGAGGCTAGGATGTGAGGCATGATCAGATTTACATTTTGAGGAAAAGTGCTCTGGACACAGGATGGAAACTGGATTGTGGAGTCAGAGGAAAACAATACAAAGCTATTAGCATTCCAGCACAAAGAAATAATGGTAGTTGGACAGGATGATGGAGTTAAAATTAAAAGATATTTTCAACTTTGTCTTATTTTCAGATTAAATCAAGAACAGTTTCAAATGGTTTGTGATGGGTACAAGGAGTGATGATCTCATGCTCTGAAGAGGTGAATTAGAATCATTGGAAATGAGTAGGCTAAGCATGTACGTGATGATAGATGAGTCTTCAAGATGTTAAATACCAGACTGAAGAATGTTTGGATGTAGCTAAAGTAGGTTAAATAGGCTCTGACGTTTCCAATAGAAATGCAAAATAATTCTGAAGGATTATAGATTCAATAAAGATATGTTGGCTAAATAAATGTGATATACTTCAAAACAGAAGAAATGGTTAAATAATGCTGAATAAGTAGATGCACTGGGTGGGGGTGGGGGGGAATGCTGGTTTTCTCTTGACCCATAAATTGGGAGGTGTGACCCTGGGACAGTTGGGAAAGAAAATGTACCCTTCAGAAGAAAACGAAAACAGGAAAAACAAAAACAAACAAACAAAAAAAATGTTCCATTGAGACAAATGCTCATTGCAAGAAAAGAAAAAAAAACACACAAAAAAAACAGGGTATCTCCATGGTAGTTAAGGCCCAGCCAAATTCTCCATTTTACTTTAAAGCAAAGCCTTTCAGAATTTGTCCAGTGCTTGGCACATTAAGAGCTGGGAAAAGGGACAGTCATTATTGAAAATTGGCTGGGATGATATGCAGGTGGAGAGGAGAGAGACGGCCAATGAGCAGCTGAAAAATGCTAATGAAGTGTTTGTAATGAGGTAGTAGCTAAGGCTTAAGAATACTGTCTTACATTTCCCCAGATGGTGACTCTGAGAATGAAAAGTAATTACTTTTGCTTCCTTTACTGTAAGAGGCATTTCTTGCTGGACATTCCTGCTAAAAACATACTTAGCCTACAGTCCTCTGTCAGTGGGAATTTTAACAGAAACGTACCTTCTCATTTGACTTGGCAGAGTACAAGATGGCACTTGTCATCAGTTAGTGGAGCATGCAGTGTCCTTGGTTAGCATTTGCTCTGTTAGAATCACAAGTTCCATGTCTGGCATTTCCCTGGAACTTGGCACACAAATCCCTCATATCCTGATAAATGAAAGCGTTGTTTCCCTCATCATATTATTCCGTGCTAATGTTTAGTATAAAATGTCTCAGGCATTTTAGGATCAAATCATAGTACAAAGTTAATTTTGATTTAAAACAGTGTATTTCTTAAGTATGGCTACCAGAAGTTGAAAATATATAGTTAATATATATTTATAATGCTATGTTTGCCTCACAAAATTGTCCAGAAATGCAATTTGCTATGAATAGACAATAGACATTCTTCTTTTATAAATATCACCTAATTTAATAAAAGAGTAATATGCAAATTAACCCTCACTCTGTTACACCCACAAGCCATGCCCACCAACCCAATCAGGAGCAAATTTGCAAATTAATTCAACTAAGATGGCAGCGGCCACAGAGCTGAAGTTGCCCTGGGCAATGGAGGAAGCCAGAGCCCTGTGGGCCCTGAGCTCTACTCAGGGGTACAAAGTTTCAATTATAGAAGATAAACAAACCCCAGATACCTGCTGGGCTGGGATCTTTGGTTGCCAGGAGCAACCCAGGCTTCGAGTGGGTGACCAAGGCAACAATGTTTCAATTATAGAAGTTGAATAAATTCCAGATACCTCCTTCCAGCCAGGCACCCTAGTAGGGACCTAAACCCTGAAGGGGCTGTGGGCAGCTTGAAACAGCCATCAGCCCCTCATCCAGGCTGGCCAGGCACACCAGAAGGTGGATGTCCTCCAAGGGGTCCCAGACTGCGAGAGGGCACAGGCCAGGCTGAGGGACCCCCCTACCCTGAGTGCACAAATTTTTGTGCACCGGGCCTCTAGTGTAAATATATACATATACAGAATTCTATATATATAAAAGCCTAAGCGATCATCCAACTTTTCAGGTTGTCCAACTGGTAGCTATAATATGTACTGACCACCAGGGGGCAGATACCCCAACCAGTAGCTATGACGCACACTGGCCACCAGGGGGCAGATGCTCAATGCAGGAGCTGCCAAGCTGCAGTGACTTGGCAGCCGTGGTTCTCAGGTGACACACCCAGAACCAAAGAGGAGGGAGCCTGATTCCAGGTTGTGTCACCCGAGAACCACTCTCTCGCAATCTGGGACCCTCAGGGAATGTTGGAGAGCCCATTTCCACCCGATTCCCACAGGCCAGCCCAAAGGACCCCACCTGTGCACAAATCTGTTCACCGGGCCAGTAGTATACGTATAAATGTGAATTTGTATGTGTGTGAAAATGAGACCCTTAGTTTTTCACATTAGATTTTTCCATAATTGCCTTAAAAGAGGAAGAAACAACTGCAATAGATATTTTAGGTATGGGTTATTTCAAAATATCAAGAAGATTTATTAACAAGGCTTGTAAAATAATGTTTTTCAGTAGTTTGCAATAATTTCTGGAAAATTAAAGATCTTTCATAACTTTTTTGTGTTTTGATTTTTATATTTTAATTCTCCTTTTTTCTCTATTACATTGCTCAGTTAATAAAGGGATATTGTGCAAGTTGGCTAAACTTAATTAATATAAACATTTCTACCTTCTAGGGAGGGCAGGAGTTTGGACAAGCCGTTATATCTCTTCACAGACTTGGCCAACACAATATAAAATGTCCAATCTTAATATAAAATTTCTAAAACTGCTTTTTTCATGGAAGAGGTATTTTTAGATACCAACAAACAGTTGATTTGGAAGAGGGGATTCTCTTGAATGTTAATTTATTGTGTTTAATACATTGAAGATTATTTTTAACAGATTTTTTTTTTTTTTACAGAAAGATCTTGCTAAAAACAGATTATATCCACACATAACAGAGACTTTTCAGGAACATGTTCCTGAAGTGTTAAAATGTTATTATACAGTAAAATTAGTGGTGACTTATTTTTTGCAGAATGGTCACATGGTTAATTATTTTATTCTTTTTGTTTAATATTTTTTCAATTTTACTATAATTAGCAATTTCTAGTTGTTTTGTGGACTTATCATATCATAAAATAATTTAACAAATCCATTAATATGCCTCTTTAAATTCTGCATGTTGTTTTTGTAACACATAGTAAGTCTATAACTTCTTTCTCACAACTTTAAATAAATAAAATGAGCAATTATATCATTTCTATATTTTACTATCGTTTCTAGCATAAATGTCCTCAGACTTTTTAATCCCAACATGTGCTAATGTTTTTCAGCCATTTTTAGTCAATATATTAAAATATAAATTCTTGAGCTCTCTCAGATATCAGGGATTAGGATATCCAGGCAAAGGCCTGGCCATGCTTTAAAAACACATTTTTACAATCTTTATATTCAAACTAATTTGAAAAGACAACCTTAAAAGATGTTCCAGCTCCCAAACCAATATCGTTCTTACTGGCTACCACCTGCAGTCAAATTAGCTTAGCATCTCAGACTATTTTGTTCTCATATTCTTGGCTCCTTGGGAATTCAAAAACTCATACTGCCATTTTCTTAGGAAGAAAGGACTTGTGGGAGAAAGGGGAAGTAACATCAAGACAGCTGGTATCCTAACCCTGTAGCAGCAGGGGTGGAGGAGTGGGCGTACACAGGGCCTGGTGAAGCCCAGGAATCCTACCAGGCCTCCAACTGTTCATTATCTGGGTTGCCTTACCTACTGATATGTGCTTCCCCGCCTCCCCCAACCTGCAGTCAGATGTAATGAACCTTTCTTCTATAAATCTTTATGTTTTGTCCTCTGATGTTTTATCTCAATGTGATCATCAGATTTTGTTTTCTGATTCCTTTCTCTTCTTAATTGTTTGGGTTTGGAACACTAGGTCCTCAAAACCCCCCTTGTAAAATGAATGCCCCATGGAATTGCTGCTGAAAGATTTAAGTTATCTATTCTGGACAGAGAGGCTGTAACAACGGTGAATTGAGTAAGGCATGGAAACATCCTAATTGATCTAGATGTTTTTGTTGATCGGATCCATTGAATTATTGCACAGTTACACAGCATCAGGCTATAATTAAGTACATTTAAACTGATTGTCACACATGAGGTGGACATAGCTCATTTTTAATTGTGTTAATTTATGGAAAATGAGACAGAATAATTTCTGTTAATCAACTACCTAAACTACACACCCAAATTCCCATTAGGAGCTAGAAGTTATAGCACCGATAAATAAATTCTCCTTTCCTAGAATGTGTGTCAAGGGTCATACCTGGCATGTTACATGTTTACAGTAAAGACACTGAATTTTCTACAGATACATATGTATTTCTCTTGCTTTATTTCTTTTCTTTTAGGTACATTTCCTTTACAGGTTGAACATCTTGAAAATACAAATAAAGGCATTTTAGTGTTACAAAAATATTGCCTTTTTAAAGTAGCTTTTACATAAAAGATAAAAATATGACCTGATCAATGCCATTTAAATAATTTTCTGGACTTGCATCCTATGTCAAATTTATATATATATATATATATATATATATATATATATATATATATATATATATATATATATATATATATATATATATATATATATATATATATATATATATATATATATATATATATATATATATATATACATACATATATCTCTTCATAATTATCTGAGAAACTGTACTACTCTTAGAGAATGCAAGCATTTCTCTCTTTTTAATATTATTATAAATTTATCATGTACATAAAAGCCAAGCACAAGGAAATATAATCCAAACTAGCAGGAATCTAAATGTTATCTCTTTTTACATAGAAAGCCTTTCCTTCCCCCCCCCCCCAGAGAAATCGGCAGGTTGTGGTGAAAGGATTTAAATGTTTTTCACTGCAGTGAGATCACAGAGAATATGACTATTCTGCTGCCTCCTGTCTCCAACCCACTTCCCTCACTACTTCAGTACATACTCCCAGTACTGATTTGAGGCTGCAAAGCTCTGCCCTCAGCTGACCTGCACCGTTCCTGCATCACACAGTACAATGCTAAGTTCAAACTCATAATAAAGAAGACACGTGTGTGGTCTGGAAGCCTTGCCCCATGGTTTGTCCTGAGGGTTATCTGTCTCCTGGTATACCAAGAAACTCCTGTAGCTTCTGCAGGTGCACCTGGTTCTGCTTTTGCCTCACCTCCTTAGGGCCGTAGGAGTTGAGAGTTATTTTGATATCAACCAGTACAGCTCTCACATCAGATGGTTCAGAAGGAGGAGTAAAGGTCTTCTTTCCAATATTCAGTCTGGGCTTCTCCTTATGTTGGCGTGAGGATTTAAGATATTAAATGGGCACGTCTACATTAAACACACAACCTCAGCTTTTTTATGTTATCAACTATGTTTTCTTGAGTGGATCTGAGCATAAGAAGGTGTTCTATACTCTTAATGCAAGACTGCGTGTATCTCCAAATATAACTTGAAGTATTAATTTTTTGGATCATGTGAGTTCAGTAATGAAACTGAGAACCTGTAGCCTCCTAGCCTTATTGTGGAGACTGAGAATAAAGGCCCTATTTGTTCAAGGACATTTTTTTCCCAGAAGATGAAGCTGTAAATCAGTAAATACTTTATTGCCAGCCTCAGAAATTCCCCCAAATACCATGAATCCAAATAATAGATTGTTAAACTAGTTCACTTCTCAAGAAAATAACTTGCACATCTAACTAGAGACCTTCTTGAGTTAAAAGATGATCCTACTAAGGTAACCTGCTTGCCTATCAAACAAGCAGGTTAACTCATAAAAACTATATATTCTTTAACTCATCAAAACTATATATGCACTGTGTGCATAAATCTAAAGCTACTTATTGCAATATAATGTTTGGCAAATGCCCATCAAATACCGAATGCCAAGACCCAACTTCAACTATTCCAACCAGAAACTGTAAATGCTGGGATTACCCAGCCTTCACCTCCCCTCTGAGCAGTTACTAACTCTATCAAGGGGAGTGAGTGTTCCCTTACTGTCATAATAAGCAGGACTGGGCTTGATCAACAGTTTAGGCTGGTGGTTTTGTGGGAGAAAATACATTTCTTTTCTGGATCATATAAATGTGTTAGCATAAACAACTGTTCTGAAGCTAATGATAAATAATGACATCTAATATATTTTTGACATTTTAAAAATGAAATCTAAAAGTTTAAGAGTAGAGGGAGAAAAAAAAACAGAGATAACTCTATACAGAAGACCCTACTGCAGGTCATATCTCTCATGGCGTTATCTTATTTTTCAGGAGAATAGAAGAAAATTTATGGAAATTAAGGCAAGATTTTACAAAAATAGTTTCTAAATATTATAATCTATGGAAATTACCTGGAACAGAATAAATTCAGGCAGAGTGTAAAACCAAAGCTTCTTTTTTTTTGCATGAAAGGAAATCTTGCCAAGAGAACGAAAATGACCCTTGGAAGTTCTTTACTGACCTCGCTTTTTGTATTTTGGGTTTTGTTTTTCCATATGCAGATCATGAATACTGACTGACCAGTCAATGAATTAACTGAATTCACAGCTCTGACCAATATGCTAAGTTTATCTCATTACACCTAGAGGAGAGTTTGACAGTCTGGAAGTTTATTATTTATTTGTATATTCGTGTCAGCCTGAGGTTCTTGACATAGCCTCTGATATTAGAAAGCGAATGCCACAGCAATACCAATTTCCCCCTTAATATCTCAGCTCATCGAGTGTTTTATTTCTTATACTGTCCTGGAGGCTTGTTGTTTATTGTTTCCCTGGATAACAAAGATGGATTTTCACTCTGTGTATGTGTGTGTATGCATGCACATGTGTGCATGCTCCAACAGGATAAAGTCCTATGCTATTCAAATGTAAAAGACATGTTTGAAGGTTACCCTTGTGAATGGTAGGAAGCACCTTACTTATTTGTTTGATTGATCTTATTTAAATTTTCACTTGTGTTAAGTAAGCCGTATGTACCTCCTTGCTCTGTTCTGATCTTAAAATATATGTGTGTATGTATACATATTTGTTTTTACTTTGTCTTTTGTGAATTATTTTCTTGGTCAGAGAAAATTAAATTATTTTATTTCTCTTTTATCTTCTCTGGAAACTGAAATGATCTGAGGATGGAGACTCAAGCAAAATGTATTATTCACTTTGTCTAGATCACCACTGATGTAGTTCTTTAATAAATTGCTAGAAATATTTGGGCTTCTTAATAAGTTATATATTGATCAGTTTATGTGAGTGATGTGTTTCGCTGTTTTGCTAGAATAATATTGTGGCCTCAAAGTCTGTTGCTAGGAATTCACAGTCTCTACCATCTGCTGCTGTCTTTTGCGTATAAAAACAAAATCAAGTCTGGCTGTGTGTGTGTGTGTGTGTGCACACGCGCGCGCGCACGCGTGACTGTATTCCTGTGTATGTGTGTCTGCATGTGTTTAGTTCTAGAGGGAGAGGGAAGGTAAAGTTAAAGACATCTATTCTGAATCTTTATAAAGCAATACCAAACCTAGGAAATGAAAAAAGCCCTAACATTTTATTGAACACAGTCAGGAGTAATGTTCAAAAGAAGAATAAACATTGAAATATCAGTCATTTTACCACTTATTAATTAAATCTTGTAACTTTATTCCCTTTATACAGTTGTATATTTATTCTAGGATCACTCTTTTAAAAATCCAAATAAGTAAACCGCAATATTCGTAGGGATGTCTAAAGGGGGTTGTTATGTTCCCCCCATTTCTAACTCGTATGCTATTTTCCACCTTTTTTCTTAGTTCAGTTTGAGACCGTGTCCTGGTACTTCCCCCCTCTGACAGGTTACCTTTAGATAACTAAATTATTTCCTTTCTGTGCTCTCTCCTGTATCCGGGGGCTAGCGGCCTAGTAACTCTTTATCCAAGGATCTCTGAGAGCAGAGTGCTCCGTTCTGTCTTACCAGGGACAGACAATCCTGAAAGTTCTAGCAAGTAGAAGAGAGGCAGAAGCCACTGAGGCAAAAAGCAGCAGCAGCAGGTGGGACAGGGACTTTGCAGACTACAGCCATGGGGTTTTACCAGCATAGTCTGCTTCCCTGGATCAGCTTTTTCTGGTCTTTACTCCCACAGCTATTCCAATTCCCCCATACTAACATTCTCCTCCTGCATTACTTAGAACTCTGAATAGTTTTAGTGTTTCTAAGGGACCCCCAAATGCTACAAATGTTCCTGCAGAGGCCAATTTTGCCACCTGTAATGCTTTCACTATATAAACAGTTGGCAGACCTTTGCCTTGATTTCTGCTGAGTACCCAGAAGCAAGATGTCAAGGTTAAGATATCAAACATTTTGCTGAATTAGGCAATTAGAAAAAATTTAACCAATAGATACCTAAACTTCTGCAGTATATATTTTTTAAATGTAGAACTTTACCTATACATGT
>PVJC01004439.1:0-63888 GCA_004026665.1 Murina feae
TGCCCCTCACTGCCTTCTTGCCAGCCTGGTCACTCCCAATTACCCCCCGCCCCCCGCTGGCCCAGTCACCCCTGCTGTTCAATCCGTTGGTCGTCCCTCACTAACCCCACTGCCGACCTGGTTGCCCCACACAGCCTGCTGTTCGGTTGTTACTGTGACAGAGTCCCAGACAATTTGCATATTCCTCTATTATTAGTATAGATAGTGAAGGACAAAGTCTATAGTAATAGATGATCCTCTCAGGACTACAGCCCACAGGATGCCTTCCACATTTAATACAACCCAGCATACATAACATCCAAGGGATGACAATGAAGAGTAAAACTGCTCTGGTAAATAGAGTAGAAAGCCCTAACCAAATGAAAGAAAAATTTAAGAACTTGGTCAGTATTTCGCTTATGTTTCTTAAGATCTGAAAATTAAAAGAAGGAAAATATTTTAGGTTACAAAGAAAATCCTCAAGTATCTCTGATCTGGCCAGTGGGTTCACTCTAGCAGTGCTTTACAAATTGCAGGTCAAGACCCATTAGTCAGTTGAGAGATCTTCTTTAAAAAAGAAATGAATGGATTGAATGAATGAATCCTAGAGTGGATTGCATGTAGAAAGGATACTACTTCATGAAGTTTTTAAAAAGTAATATTTGCAAATATGAGTGTGGAATAGCTGGCAATGTGAATTATAGTCAGTATGGTTCACAACAAAAAGTTTAACATGCATTTCATAAAGGGTTAACTCCTACAGTTCTGTCCCAGGGCAGTTATACCATTCAAATACTGCTCTGAGTATAAGTTCACATGGTCATTTTGTTTTTTAAGATAATGTATATTTTTAAGATTAAACACTGAGGACCAGACCCCATCTCAGCTTTAACTGCTAAATCATTTATGAAATAAAGAACCATAATATTCTATAAAGAAGACCACTGATGAGTATTTACTGGGCTAGTATTAAGGATCTTATTTTGGATTTTGTTTTTATTTATTTACTTATTTTTAATAATTTTGTTAAATTTTTATATGTAATTTAAATTTGCTTGTTTATTTTTATGTAGTAACATGACAGAATTTGAAGTATCTTTAAAATTATGATAGGGACCATTAAAGCTTATATCTTCACTTTACCACAACTTTTATTTAGAAAAACAAAAAAACAAAAAACTTCAAAGATACTGGTGGTACAGCTGAAATAAGATCACTGCCTGAACTTTACTTGAATTTATGATAAAAGGAGATATTCCTGAGGACTTGCTAGGCCAAGTTTGGCACATTTTAAAATATCTCTTTCAAAATTCTAAATGATCTAAAAAGAAGGTCTGCATTAGCCCTATATTCTATATTCTTAGAAAACCAAGTGGCTAAAGAAGATAATGAAATCTGATTCTTCTCATATATTCTGTGGCTCCTCATGTCAACATATTAAGAAGACATAAACCTCTTCCTTAAGCAGTACTCATAGTTCCCTGAGACAAAAGAGATTGAAAAGAGGAGTAACAGTAAAATAAACTTTTAATTAAATCTAATTCTGGAAATGAGATGTATTAAGTTAACAAGATATGAACATTAAAATAACTAACACTTTGTCCTAACCAGTTTTGCTCAGTGGCTAGAGCATTGGCCTTGGACTAAAGATTCCTGGGTTTGAGTCCAGTCAAAGGCATGTACCTTGGTTGCAGGCTCCGGGGGCATGCTAGAGGCAACTAATCAATGTGTCTCTCTCACATGGGTGTTTCTCTCTGTCTCTGTCTCTCCCTCTCCCTTCCACTCTAAAAAGCAATTTAAAAAATATCCTCGAGTGAGGATTAAAATAATAAAATAAAATAACTAACACTTAAAACTCACACTTTCTAGCTAAGGCTGTGACAAAGGTATAACTTGGGAACTTGAGTTGGAGGGCCATAATATCTGTAAGTGAAGTTGGTACCACATGCTATCTGTATGTGTGTGTGTGTGTACATATATATATTAAATATATATTCACATTTTAACATAATGTATCTCTTTCCTTAATTATAAGGGAAGGTACTACAATAAACATTTTCACTTCCTCAACCTACTTCATGTAGTGTATTTAGTCTTACTGTAAGTTAACAATATTAAATATAGCTATTGATCTTATTTACTGGTTGAACAACTCAACTTCTCAGATGCTAGTTCTAGCTATCCATGGTTTTTGCAGGAGAGGGCAAGTCTTATAGAGCTGTTGTGAAAACTATAAGGGCCTATCTAAAATTAAAGTAGTTTGTTATTTTTACATATTAAAATCCTTCCATCTCCAGGATCTGTCTTTTAGCTATTTTACTAAATATCTGGCATATAACAGCTGTCCTACCAATAACTGTTGAATGAAAGAAAATTATAATTTCCCTCAGAAAACGACTGACAGAGGAACCAAAATTCATGGATCCTCTTGTTTACCACACTGTGTGGGCATTCTAGTCCAGCTCTGTTAAGGGAGGATGGACCACGGCTGGAGAGGGAGGTATGGACCGGGGGGCCAGGATCTTACACACTTTATTAAGGACTTTGGCTAATATCTAAAATGGGGAGGGGGGAAGGGCGTAAGCAAGCAATATGGTCAGAATTGTGGTGGTTTAGAAAGGTCATTCTGCATCTTGTATAGAGAATGGAATGGATGGGTGAATGAGGCAGAGTGACACTGTTAAGAGGCTACTGAGATCCAAATAAGAGGTGATGGTGGTCTAGACAGGATGGTGGCAGAAGAGATGGAAAGAAGAGATTCAATGGAGGTTTGTAAGGCTGAACTGAAAGAAGCAGAGGAGGAGGTGAGCAGGGAAGAGAGTCAAGAAAGAGGAACGTGTTTCTAGCAGGGACTCGGGAGGATAGTCACGCATCACACATTTGGCAAGAAAGAGGCCAGCTCAGTTCTGAACATTAGATCTGAGGGTCCTCTTACACAAGAGTCCAGCATGCTAGCAGCAATTTTAAATGTAGGTCTGAAGGATTAGGATCAAAATGTATCTTTTTGAATTTTAATCCAGATCAGTATTTTATTTTCCATGTTATTGTTACATATAGTAAAAATTCAAAGCAAAGGTTGAGTACAGCTGAGATCAACAGCTTATTCTCTCTTGATTTTCTTAGAAAAACCAATGGCGGTAAAATGTATTTAAATTTTCTTCTGATATTTAAATACTCTGTTAATATTATTTTGGGCACTAGTTATTAACTGGATTTGTTGACTTTCTTCTCTGAGTGAAGCACATTTAGAAGACTGGTCCTATTGATTCTCATGTAAGGAAAGGTATTTTAAATATCTCAGCACCTCAGCCTTCACAAACCCAGACAACAGTAAATCCTACACAGCAAGTCCCCCTTTTCATACTTGTGAAAGGAGGGCATTTAAGGGGACATTTGGTAAGGCTGCTTAGAGAAATAGCTAAGAGAGTGGACTCTTGAGTCTGACTCCAGACTTTGTGTCTTACTAGTAATATGATCTTGACTAAATTATTTAATCTCTTTGGACTCGGTTACCTCATCTGTAAAATAGAAATGATAATAGTACCTACCTCTTGGGTTTATGAGAACACATTACGTAAACACACATAAGAGCAACGTTTGGTATACTGTGTGTACTCAGTATCTAGTGCCTATATAATAAAGAGACAAGGTCGTAACAACCAAAGGCTCGATCAGACCAGGCACCCCGACCCAGCACTGACTATCTAGGGGGCTGTGGATCAGGCCTGGAGAGAGGCCTGCAGAGAGAGAGGCAAGGTCTGATCCTTAGCTTCCGTGGCAGCCATTGATCAGAACTTGCCTCTCTTTCTTTCCCAGCCTGGCCAACAGCCACATCTCCATTTCTCTCCAGGCCTCCACTGGGGCTGCTGATCAGACCCGCCTTTCTGATCAGGCCCCATTGACAGGCCCAGAGACATTGACTGGCATAGAAATTGACCAATCAGAACCAAATCTGGGTGAACATAAAGAGCCAATGGCTGCCTAGGAGGCAGAGCTTTTGATGCTGACTAGCATAGAAACTTACCAATCAGAACCAAATTGGCTGGCAGAGGAGGGCAGTTGGGAGCTCAATCAGGCTGGCAGGGGAGGGCAGTTAGGGGTGATCAGGCAGGCAGGCAAAGAGGTTAGGGGTGACTAGGCAGGTAGGCAGAGGCAGATAGGGGCAATCAGGCAGGCAGGCAGAGGAGTTAGGGGCAATCAGGCAGGCAGGCAGGTGAGTGGTTAGGAGCCAGCAGTTCCAGATTGTGAGTGGGGTGTCCAACCACACGAATTTTGTGCACTGGGCCTCTAGTTATTAAATAATTCTATTAAGGACAATGTTTTCTTCCTCCTAAACTCAACACCACAACTAATTAAAAAACCTTGGAAATAATTACTTCAGATCAGGTTTTCCATCAAAAACAGGATTTCATATATAAAATATAACATCTAATGTTATCTCTAAGAACTCTTGGGGGATCTGTATAAGTCATTAAAGAGTGTAATCTTACTAAGCAAGTAAGGAGCAATAAGGTGCACTGTTAGGAAGAGAATTTCCAGAGATCTAGGGATCAGAGCCAGAGTAGCAGAATGAATATCTGAAGTTTACTGAAATAATAGTTCTATTGTCTGAACAGGAAAATCACCACAAAAAATATGAAGAGATAAGAAGGTTTAAAACAATAAAAACAAAAGTGCAAATCCAATATAAATAGAGTGATTTATCCTCATTTCCACAAACAAGGCCAATATAGCAGTAATATACCTGTATGGTAAACAACCTCATAAATATGAAAGACCATACTTCCTTTTCACCAAAGAGACCATTCTGCTCCCTGAAAGATTAGTTATAAATATGCTTAAAGTGAGAGCTTAGCATATCATGAGCATATGACACAAACTTTTAAATTGGCAGTTAACATTCTGTGAAAGCAATTAACAATGGTTATAAATGATTCCGTTTAAAGTAAAACTTAATACTATATTTGACCATAAATTACACTCAGTCCATATAAGTTGAATGCATACCATACTTTAATAATCAAGACAGTTGGCTGTTTTTCTGGAGTACATTTCAAACAGTTAGCATATAACCTGTATATAACAATATTGCTGTTTTTAGTCATCTTATATTTAAGGATCCAAAATACATTATGTTCACAAAATAACACTGTCCATGAATGTCAACAGTTTTTTTTATTTATATTCCTTCAAAAACACTCTACCCTGGTCATTCACACTAATCTGCATAACTGGAAATAAGCGAAGATGCTAGGTAATTCACAGAGTCTCACCTCCACATAGAAGTTCTAACTGCCCTAGAAACCTATAGGTCAAGTTGTCAGCCTTTGAAAATGAGCAAAAATGTTCCAGAGCAGTCACTGTAGCCATGTATTTGGGCTTTATATTTATAGCATTGGATTTGTGACCTAAATGTGGCCATAGACATCACAGTAAGCTAAGTCCCATAACAAAAATAAAATGCAAACCCTAGCCAGTTTGGCTCAGTGGATAGAGCATTGGCCTGCGGACTGAAGGGTCCCAGGTTCGATTCTGGGCACATGCCTGGGTTGCGGGCTTGATCCCCAGTAGGGGGCATGCAGGAGACAGCTGATCAATGATTCTCTCTCATCATTGATGTTTCTATCTCTCTATCCCTCTCTCTTCCTCTCTGAAATCAATAAAAACATATTTTTTAAATGCAAAAGGAATTGAGAGATTTTGTAATTTCAATAGTACACACTTCAAAAAATTGGATGCTTAGACATAACTCCTACATCTCTCTTTAAATAAGAGGTCATTGCCATGCTTACAGGTTTGAGGCAGTCGTCTATAAGTGTGTGATGAATCAAAGAGTACACTTAATACCATGAACTTGGGTCCTTATGCCATAGCATTAATTTTGCCTTTCCCCCAAAGAATCATTTGCTCTTGAAGTAAAAGGCTCTTAAGGCACATTTTAACAACAACAAAAAAATCATAGCTTGGCCGGTGTGGCTCAGTGGTTGAATGCTGACCCATGAACCAAGAGGTCACCGGTTCAATTCCCAGTCAGGGCACATGCCTGGGTTGCTGGCTCAATCCATAGTAAAGGGCATGCAGGTGGCAGCTGATCGATGTTTCTCTCTCATCGATGTTTCCATCTCTCTATCCCTTTCCCTTCTCTCTCCCTAAAAATCAATAAAAACCTATTTAAAAAAACTCATCATATACCCAGTTCAAAAATGGAAGCTCCTCTTGCTTACAACAATATACATATATACCTAAGTAACGTGTGATGTATCAGATAGGCAAATGTCTCTATCTTGAGGATAAAATCACATTAGAAAAGCAATTCTTTGTTGCTTACTCAAAAAAGAAACATTATAAAAATATGAGAGAATAAGATTTACAAGAATAACAAACCTACAGTAATCCAGGCCTGTTGGCAAAGGTCCAACAGGATATAGGTCTGGAAATTAAAGAAAAAACCAGGATACTATTCACCCAGGTTTCTGAGCAAAAATTATGAGGGAGTTGGTGCTCCTTCATGACTTTTAGAAGTTTTCTTGCAAAATGCACAGCCTCTTGGGAGGGCACAAATCTTAAATCCCAAACAGCTACCATTTTAAACTGCAACTGCCAGCCTCAAAGGGACAGGACTTGAGGAGAGGAAGGAGAGAGGATAGAAAGAAATCACAGCCCTGATGGGTTTGGCTCAGTGGATAGAGCGTCGCCCTGCAGACTGAAGGGTCCCGGGTTCGATTCCAGTCAAGGGCATGTACCTTGGTTGTGGGCACATCCCCAGTGGGGGGTGTGCAGGAGGCAGCTGATCGATGTTTCTCTCTCATCGATGTTTCTAACTCTCCATCCCTCTTCCTTTCTCTCTGTAAAGAACCAATAAAATATATTCTAAAAAAAAAAGAAAGAAATCACAGATAGAAGTGGGATAATTTCAAGGACAAGTTGCTCTAGGAACTTGGTACATTTTGCTAGAAGCATCTTTGATATCCCTACAAGCCTCTGATAAAAGAAAAGAATATTATTTTCTAATAGCCATAAGCATGCTTTAGGCACCAACCCTTGGGATGGACCTAGAATTATCTACTTGAAATGGTTTGGGGTAGGGGTAGTTTTAGGAACCTCTGAATTTGCTATTAGGCTAAAGTAAACGTAAGTGAGAGAATTTCACAAAAACAAATACATAGCTAACTGTAATGCCGCCTCTGGCCAGCCCCTTCCCACTGAACTTGAGGGCTTTTCAGCTGTGCAGAGCATGCTGCTGCCAAGCTGAGCTCTAGTTCAGCCATAAGATAGGAACAGGCAGAGTCTACAAGGTACGCTGTCACAAATGAGAACATTACTCAAGGTGACCCATGTGCCCAACAGGGTTCAACTCTATGGTGGAGATCTGAGACATCCTTTGTGATCACGGAGCAATAAAAATAGCTGGTCCTAAATAAACATTTCAAATGCTGCACAATAACAGGCCCATTTCACAGGGGCCACAGATACAGAATTATACATCTATTTTTATATCTGCAGTTGTCGATCGCCTACATTTGGGAAACCACGTGTCCTCTGATGTTACCCTAGCCTGGGTGGCAGGTACAAAACGCCTCCAGAGTCCCTGCAATTCAATGACAATCTTATTTGTCTCCAGTGATCGGCACCATTTTGGAAATCTGGTCCCACAGGTACTAAAGAACAGTAATACAGCAAAAAGAAACCACCTCTCTGTATAAAATGATTGTAGAGATGTGTGTTGAGGTAAAGAGCTTTGTAAAAACTATTGAGTAGGGAAGCACTGCCACAGCTATAGAAATTTTTAGATACGTTTGGTGCTAATATTATTCATCAAAACTCCTGTTTAAGTATATTAGTTACAAACAAGGGACAGTTCTTATTGCTCCTACAGCTTGCTGTCCCAGTCTGTACCATCTCCACTGAAAAATGATTTTTTCCCCCAACAACTGGTAGCAAAGATTCTCAAGTTTATAAAAGTCATTGCTAATGCATTACTTTTTAATTTCTGATTGCCATAGCTAAGAACTACAGTATGCATGTCCAGAAAGTACAGAAAAAGCTTAGAAAAGTTTTATCAAAGTTTAGTTCAATGAAAAAGTGCAAAATATATACAGTTCCTGGCAGTTCTCACACAGGATTTTTCTGACTACAGACCATAAAAGTGTACATTTATGTCATGAAATTACAGTGAACTTAACTTCATTATTAGTATACAAGTTTTTGCTTCAAAGTGCTTGCTTTATTTAAAAAAGAAAAGATCAAAAGGGTCACAGGACTTTTATTTTTTACAACAAACTTAAGTTATGTATCCCAATCTATTCTTCCTCTTCCTTTAGTGCAACACAGTGCAACAGCCTCACTGAAAGGCCTGATTTCAAAAGATGTTCCTGAAACCTCACCTACAGCAGTACTCTAGGGGTCCCATTGGGGGTGGTTCCTTTTTTCTTCTGCAGTTGATTCTGAACCTTTCTCGATTTCACCACTTTCATTCTCACCTCAAAAACTTCATGGATAGCCTTCCGGAAGCAATGAAAATTATAGTCAATAAGCCCTGGAGAGGAAAACAAAACGTATTTGGCAATGTCACATAGAAAGAAATAATATCTATCTTTTCATGTCAACATGACAAGGATCAACCAGTAGGGGGCAGTAGAGAAGCGGCCTTAACATAAGATCTAAAGACTACACAAGGAAGTCTGCAGCTGGTCCTCAGGAATCACAGGCAAGATCTTGTGAATATGTATTTTCCTAAGCAGAGTTTCCAGAGTATATACCAGATTTTCAAAGGTGTCTATGGCCCAAAACATTTGAAGAACCAAGTGAACACATTTTTTGACCTTTAAGAATTAAAGATTTTTTTACAATAAAGTTATTATCTTCAATGAAATAGTTATGTCTTTTCCCTAACAGGCATTATTAAATTGACTTTATGTGGAGGAAGACCCTGACTTGGAGTGTGGCTGAGATAACAAAGCCTCAGTATCAATCAAATAATCAATCAATACTTACTGGATATATATTATAAGTAATAAATAAATATTTACTGGATATATATTGTATTTAAACCATTGTCATAAGTCCTGGGGAAAGTACAGTCCCTGGTTTTACTAGTAGAGTGATAGCAGTCACCTCAGGTCAACTCAAGCTCAGGAATTCAACAACCAATGACACTCTCAGTTCTTCAATATCAAGTAAATTTAAAATGGATAATACTTTCAACAATAAAGATTTTTTTAAATGGAAAAACAGTAGGGTAGAATCTTATTGTATTTTCAGAAATTAATTAGTAGTACAAAAAATAGAAAAAAGAGAATGCAAAGTCTTAAGTGTATTTTTCATCACCACTAGTTGATTAGTGTTGTGGCTTATGTTTACACTAATTAAGATAGGCAGTTGATCCTTATTTACTATCTTTAACTTATTAAAACAACTAGCCTAACCATTATTTCCATCCACTCAGGTGACGCTTCCAGAAACCCAAAGAAAGAATTGAGATTCCAGCCAAGGACTGAAACTCTTCAAACTAGTTATACAACTGCGAGCGAACTGGAGGAGCCACCACCTCAGCTTCCAGGGCAGGAAACTTTCGGAGCAGCGCCCTCTGCTGCTTCCGCAGTGATAGTGGCCACGCATCCAGTTTTTAAAAAAAACAAAACCAATGAGGCAACAAGGCAGAAGTAAGAAACAAAGCGGAATAAGGCAGAAATGAGAAACAAAGCGCAAAGAAGTGACGTTACTTAGTGGGAATTTGGAAATGAGATGTTAGAACAACCTTACCAGTCTTTGCCTATCATATGTGCAACTAACTGCCTTAGGAAGAAAGCTTAGCTTGACCGCTTCAATGGGACGAGTGAATCAAATACTCAGCATGGGAAACTGCAGAGACATCCTATTGATAGTTTTGACAAATCTTAGCTTAGTCATCTTTGCACATTTTTAAATGCACAAAATTTTAAAAACAGTAATCTTGCTGCATGTGAAGTTTTAAAAGTAAAATGGTAAAAATTCACAGTTGGGGTTTTGAAAGGAAGTAAGCACTCAGAATAAGAGTTTGCTATTTATTTCAACCCTTTCACTGAAAATACAAGAGAGGCATGAACAGAATAAGAACTACCTTTACCACCATACAGTTGTAGGATGGTCCCACACCTTTCTCTGGGTCAGTGGTTCTTACCCCAGCTGGGCATTAAAAACATCCAAGGAAGTTAAAAAATATTAACAAACCCCAGGCCCTCTCCCAGGAATTCCAATCTAATTACATGGAGGAGGACCCAGATGTCCGTATTTTTTAAGTGCCTCCGATCCCAAGGTGCCTATAATGTGCATCTAGGGCAGAGAGTCCCACATCTGCTTTCAATTCGATCTCCTCTGCCAAAGCAGTCACAGGGATCATTAATGAAAACTCGGATGAAGACAAATGTGGAGAAAAGCTAACCACCAAGTGTTGATTATTAGCACCAATAGGACTCAGCAATATGAAATTCAAGCAACAAAATAAATCAAACTACTTCATGCATTCATAAACCTAAGTTCTTTTTAAAGACAGCTGCCTAATAGGTAAGATGACCACCTCATCTGGTTTGCTCAGTTTCACTGGAGGTCTACTGTCCCATGAGCCCCCTTGGTCCCAGACAAATAGAGATGGTTGGTCACCCTAAAAAAAGCACGCAAGTTTAACATGAAGGGGTTACACCTAGTCTGCCTATTTATTTACATTTATTAGTTATGATATTAACATGTATGTTTCTATTTAGTTTAATAAGTTCTATAAAGTCTGCCTATCCACAGTGAAGGTTATAATTAGTGGGCAAGAGTGTGAGAAGAAACAGGATTTGCGTAGTCTGAAAGCATATATTAATGACAATAGGGCAGGGAATTTCCAGTGGAAAAACTGGCAGAAACTACCTTAGCTAAGTCAACATCAGCATCACCACAACAAGACATCATTAACCACTTGGTATGATACACAGAGAAAGACACACATGATTTCTGTGTGGTGTTTTTTAAATATACTTTTATTGATTTCAGAGAGGAAGGGAGAGGGAGAGAGAGATAGAAGAAACATCAATGATGAGAGAGAATCATCACATGGCTGCCTTCTACATGACCCCCACTGGGGATCAAGAGCCTGAAACCCAGGCATGTGCCCTGAATGGGAATGGAACCATGACCCCCTGATTCATAGGTCAACATTCAAACACTGAAGCCACGCTGGCCAGGGCTGTGTGGTGTTCTAACCAAAGTGCATTATCTCATTCCAACTGTGTGAAAATCTCAGACAAACCCAATCTGAGGGACATCCTACAAAATAATTGATCAGTACTCTTCAAAAGTGTCAAGACATGGAAGACGAACTGTCACAGACAGGAGACCAGGAGAAATAGCAACTACATCAATTTTGGATCCTGAAACAGAAAACAGGTATTTTTGGAAAAACTGGTGGACTCTGCACCAGGTCTGTAGTTTCATTGATAGCATTATGTTGATGTCAATTCTCTAGTTTTGAAAACTGTGCTATAGTATGTAAGATGTTAACATTTGCCCTGACTGGTTCGGCTCAGTGGATAGAGTGTAGGCCTGCAGACTGAAGGGTCCCAGGTTCGATTCCGGTCAAGGGCATGTACCTTGGTTTTGGGCTCATCCCCCCGAAACCAAGGCACATGCCCTTGAGCGGAACATTTGGGGAAGCTGGATGAGAAGTACATGTAAACTATGTACAGTTTTTAGAAGCTTTTTGGAAGTCTAAAATTGGTTCAAAATTATTTCTTTTAGAAACTGCCACCATCCTAGATGGTTTGAGGGCTATAGTTGTACTATTTGTATTACTTTTATTAGCTTCCAAAATCAACATGAAATATTAATCATCAGATGTAAATTCTGGAAATATAAGAAAATATACATATAATGGTTTTAAACACAATATACAACACTGATCCCACATAGGGAGTGGCCCAGGAATCTTTAGGCCTGACTGCCATACACTGGTGATATGACCTTATGTTGAGGAAAAATCACTTATGTCCTGGGTCTGGGTAAAATCATCTGTAATTGAGAGTGAAACAGGGTATGGTCCTATCTTTAAAATTCCATGGGTTTATTATATAATTTGTGCTTACTTTCAGCAAGATGAAAATAAAAAGTAAAAGATTAACACCATTTAATTAAAGATTTTATAGGCGAAGGACACAAAAGGCAATTTGGTTGCCATGGTAGATAAATATGGGAAGAATATACGCATAACTTTCGTAAGAAGCAAGGAAATGTAAATGTAAATGATATATCAGTTTTCAATAACCAATTTTTTAATAGTTTATTGATTTTTATAGAGAGAGGAAGGGAGAAGAGGGAAATACCAATGTGAGAGCAGAACATCGATTGGCTACCTCATGTATGCCCCCTACCGGAGACAGAGCTGCAACCTGGGCATGTGCCCTGACTGGGAATCAAATACCCATCCAACTGAGCCACACTGGCCAGGGCTCCGTCATCATTTTTGTTGTTGCTGTTAATCCTCACCCGAGGATATTTTCCCATTGATTTTTAGAGAGAGTGGAAGGAAGGAGGAGAAATTAAGAGAGAGAAACATCAATTGGTTGCCTCATGCATGTGCCCCAACTAGGGCCAGGGGACTGAGCCTGCAACCTGCAACTGAGGTACATGCCCTTGACCAGAATCAAACCTGGGACCCTTCAGTCCACTGAGCCAAAGTGGCTAGGGCTCAACTACACATTTTTAATGCTAATACCCAATATTGAAACTGCAGCAAAACTGACACGCTCATATTCTCTTAGTAGCATAAACCCAGAAAGTCTTTCTAAAGGACATTTTGGTAATGATGCATTAGAAGCCACCAAAACATGCCTACCCTTTGATCTAAGTAATTCCATTCATTGAAAGTTTTTCCTGAGGAAACAACCAAAGATGTACAAGAATATTTAGTGCAAAGAGGGTCATTATAGATTATTTATAACACCAAAATCTAAAAATGATGTGGAAAAAAGATTTAGTAAGTTGGAAAAATGTCTATAATAATTTAAGTGAAGGTTATAAAGTACTATTTATCATACAATCTCATATATAAAGATAATAGATATATATATGAAAAAGGCTGGAAAGTTATACAGAAAATATTGAGTATCTGAGTGAGAAGTTTATCAGTAATTATTTCTTTTTTGCTTATTTGTTATTTATAAATTTTCTAACTGAATCTATTGCTTTTATAATTAAAAAAAATCTAAATTATGTATTCATGCTCAATGAATTTGAAAACAACAGAATATAAAACTATATAGACAGTCAGTCACCTGGTCCCACTTTTGTTGGAAGGAAGGAAAGAAGAGATGAAGGAAGGGAGGAAGGAGAGGAGAAAGAAAGCACATTTCAGAAATTTAGCATGGGGTTTAGCTCTAGATGGTGAAATTGAATGGTTTTATTTTGTTATACAATCCTAAATTTTCTAAGTATTTTTAAAATAAACATGTATTGCTTTATAAGGAAAAAAGGCTTTTTCAGTCAATGTTACTATTGCTACTTTGTTGGGAATATTTTTACCCAACAAATTGGTAAACCATATCCTAGTGCAAAAGATTCATAGCAGCAGCAGTAAGGTGGTATTACCCAGGTTAGATAGCAAGGGGAAAAAGGAATATTTTTATGAAGTTAATTGCTTTGGTTTTAAAATAAAACTAAAAAGATACCTGGTGATATTATTAAGTATATTCATGTCTTCTGTTTTCAGGATCATAGTGCCATCCCTGTGTTTTGAGGACTAAAGAATATACAGAGGCTGAACACAAGTTAAATACAGTCTAGCTTTAATGTTGTATGAGTCCTCTCCTTCACATGGGAGCACACGTGGTCACATATCCCTAAAACCTTCTTGAGGTGTGGCCCAAGAGGGAGGCCTTCACCCTCACTTTAGGCTGAGGGCCTCCCCTTGGTAAGGAACTTTACAGACTGGCAGCACCCCAGCTGGCTGCATCTGTAGGAAAGCTGAGGCCCCTGGAGGATGGTTGCTTCCAGTTCCACCTCGCAGCAGCTTTCACTAGAGGGCAGGCTGGTTCATGGGCCCCCAAAGCTGACTGATCAAGGGGGCCTGTGACTCAAGTCTACAAACTTCAAGAGGCACACTGCTCCCCATCCACATTCAACAGGCAGAAAGACAGTATTAATCTGAATCACACACACATAATTACCTTTTCTTTCAAAGCTTTCCTCTCGGACAAAGCAAACAAGAGCCAGGAACTTTGTCACCTCTTTCAGATAAAGAACTGTGGTGTTATTCAGCTTTATAATGGCTGTGGATTCCTTGTCATAGGGAGTTCCTGCTCCATCTTCTTTGAGACTAAATGGGGACAGAAACAAAAACATATCTGACCATCGAGAAAGAAGTATAAATTGTAACCTGGCAACAGAAACCAGCTTTAACACAGAATGACTTACTTCTTTAAACGTTTTAAAACATCTAGCCCAACCATTCAGACCTTACAGCTAAAGACCTCAGAAACACACAATCACAAGAACGTAGAGTGTATGACAGTCATTTTCCTACTGACACAAGGAGTGACTGCTGTGGCAGCTGGACAACTCCCCAGACACCTGATAAGCACAGGTGAGGGACAGGCGGGCGTTAGTTCTTCTCCCCTCTGTGGTCCTCAAGGGTTTCTCATTTTCTCAGAACCAAATTACCAGGCTGTCAAAGGCATGGTCTGATGAAAGACCAAGGAGGACTAAAGAACTGTTCCAAATGAAGGAAGCCTAAAGACACATGACAGCCAAATACTGAATTAGATGCTGAATTGCAAAGGGAAACTGATATAAAAGGTAGAATTGGGGCCACTGGTAAAATTTGAATATGGACTGTATATTAGATAATCGAGTGAAGTAGCCACGCTAAATATGCTTGCTGGGATCATTAAACTGTGGTCCTGTAAAGAATGTCCTTGTTCTTAAGAGAGAGATGCTCAAGTTATGAGGATCAAAGAACCATGATGTCTGCAACTTATCCCCAAATAGTTCAGAAGAAACAAATAATATGGAATAGAAGAAGAGGGAGATAGCAAATATGGCAAATTGATAAAAATGGTGAATCCCAATGAAGGGTATATAGGAATTCATTGTACTATCCTTGCATATTTTCTGTAGATTTGAAATCTTAAAATAAAAAGTTAAATGAATAAATTGGTCTAATTTTTTTGTTGTTTTTATTTTTTCTTTGAATTTATTGGGGTGACATATGTTAATAAAATTATATAGATCTCAGGTGTAGCAATCTATATCATCTATATATTGTATTGTGTGTTCATCACCCCAAGTCAAGTCACTTCCATCACCATTTAGCACCTTTATAACCTCTTCTATCTTCCCCCAACCTTCTTTCCCACTGGTAATCTGTTATCTGTGTCTAGGAGTGGTGTTTCCTGTTTTATTTTGCTTAATCCGTACACCTTTTCACCCAGCCCTGCAACTCCCCTCCCCTCGGACAGCTATCAGCCAGTTCTCTATCCATGAGTCTGTTTCTGTTTTGTTAAGTTTATTTTGTTCATTAGATTCCACATTGAGTGAAATCATATGGTACTTGTCTTTCTCTGACTGGCTTATTTCACTTGCTGCAGACACAGATGACTTGGGTTTGTATCCCAGCTCACTTACTTACTATGGGCAAGATAAGTAACTTCTTTGAGCCTCAATTTCCTCATCTGTTTACTAACAGTAATTACTTCAAAGTTTCCTAATGTAATGAAATAATACATATATAGCACTGAGCATAGTGCTGAGACCATGTAATATGCATAATGAATGTTAGCTCCTATTAATATTATGACTTTGTTGGGGAGAAATATATTTTCCTTTATCCTCAAGGTTCTTCTGATTGGTCGAATAAATAAACATGAGACAGATGAGCAAGAGGAAATAACCAAATTTAATATCTACATAGTCTGGGAACACTGCATACATGAGAGAATCAGAGACCCCACATACAGGAGAGGTTCAGAGATAGAAAGGGGAGATCTGGGAATACAGGACATCTGAGCTAAGGAAGAGGTAATTGGGGGCTTCAAAGAGTCAGTACAGGATGATAAGAAGAACAGATCCTAATAAAATAAAAGGGTAATATGCAAATTGACCCTAACAGCAAAAAGACTGGTCACTACTGGGAATGACTGGTCACTATGACACACACTGACCACCAGGGAGCAGATGCTCGATGCAGGAGCTGCCTCTTGGTGGTCAGTGTGCTCCCACAGGGGAGCTCTGCTCAGCCACAAGCCAGGCTGACGGCTGCCCATACAGCAGTGGTAGTGGGAGCCTCTCCTGCCTCCTCAGCAGCTCTAAGGTTGTCCGACTGCAGCTTAGGCCTGCTCCCTGCTGGCAAGTGGACATCCCCCAAAGGCTCCCGGGCTGCCAGAGGGATGTCTGACTGCCAGCTTAGGCCTGATCTCCTGTGGAGCAGGCCTAAGCCAGCAGGTGAACATCTTCCAAGGGGTCCCAGACTGCGTGTGAGAGGGCACAGGCTGGGTTGAGGGACCCCGCTCCCCGAGTGCACAAATTTTTGTGCACCAGGCCTCTAGTCATTAATAAATAAAAGTTTGCCCTGCCATATAGGCGGGTTAAGAAGGTTAACAGTGCCCTAGCTGGTTTGGCTCAGTGGATAGAGTGTTTGCCTGTGGACTGAAGGGTTCCAGGTTCAATTCCAGCCAAGAGCACATGCCTGGATTTCAGGCTCGATCCCCAGTAGGCAGCTGGTCAATGATTCTCTCTCATCTGTGATGTTTCTATCTCTCTATCCCTCTCCCTTCCTCTCTGAAATCAATAAAAATACATCTTTTTTTTAAAACAGGTTATCACTGATAGTCTTTTATTACATGCAAGACCCCTAATTCAAGTTCTTCTCGGTAGTTAAGGGAGGGGCAGAAATGTCTCTTGAACCTGAGGCTAAAGTAGCCTTTAGCTCAAAAAACAATCTGCATACCACAGAGACATATCTTGGGGTGACTAGTTCGGAATCCCCACAGCCTTAATGACTGAAACTGGACCCTTCGAGACACTGATGTAATCAAAGAATCCTTTCCTCATGGGCAAAGGAGCATTTCCCTGTACCTCTTCCCCTTATGTGAAACCATGCATACATTTTCTGATTTATTTTTGCTTCCCAAACTTATAAATACTTGACCAGAAATCCAATTTAATTGTAATTTTTGCTAAATAAGCCTTATTAATACACTAGAGGTCTGATGCACGAAATTCATGCAAGGGGCTCGGCCCGTGCCGCCACCTGAGGCAATGGTGACGGCTGCCTTGGCCCTCGCAGCCCTGGCTTCATCCAGAAGGTCACCCAGTCTAATTAGCATATTATGCTTTTATTATTACAGATAAGCATAATAATTCAGTTGCTACTGATCCTTAGCATTTTGCATAGTAAGAGCCGGCATTTACTAAACATGTATTCTGTGATGGGCACTGTTCTTGGTTCTTACCATGCATTATATTGTCTGGCACAAGAATCCTCAGTGCTGAGGAACTGAGGTGAAGTTGGGAAAATAAGATAACTTGGTCAAAGCTGATGATGGGGGTACAGCCAGGACTTCAAACTCATCTAATTTTAGAGTTAATGCTTTTAATCTGGTAAATATCACAAGGGGGGAGGGTAACAAACCAGATTACATAAAATTGCCTGAATTGTAGGGTATTTTACTTATTTATTTTAAATATATTTTTATTGATTTCAGAGAGGAAGGGAGAGGAAGAGAGATAGGAACATCTATCTCTGATTAGAGAAAATCATTGATCAGCCACCTCCTGTACATCCCACACTGGGGATTGAACCTGCAACCCAAGCATGTGCCCTGACTGGGAATCGAACCATGATCTCCTAGTGGATGCTCAATCACTGGGCTATGAAGGCCAGGCTGTAAAGTATTTTAAGTACAGTTTTGAGAGTATTTTAAACTGGCACATACATGGCTACTTCAAAATAAGTTGTAGAAGTTAGTTTTTTATAAAAGGATGCAACTCACTATAACCTACCAGAACAGTAAAGAAAAATTTTAAGAAGTGTTAAATCTCAAATGTTAAAGATGCTTTAGCAGAATTCTTAACGTCCTTTGTACTACTTTTAATGTTTTTCTAAATTAAATTTCTTGCTAATAAAGTAATGTTCTGGGAATTAACTGTAACATTTAAAAATTGTAAGCAATTAAGAAACCTGTATTTAAAATTTCCAAGTAAATATACCGAGGCCCAGTGCATAAAAATTCATGCACTGGAGGAGCAGTCCCTCAACATGCTGCCCCCTCTCACAGTCCGGGAACCCTCAGGGGCGGGAGGCAACCTGGTGATCAGGGGAAGATGACACCCTAACACACCTCTGCTTCTGCCACTGCTGACAGCGCAAGCCTTGGCCGGCCCTGGTTACCTGAGCCTCGGGCTGGCCCTGGGCAGCTGGGCAGCCGCCATCCAAGGTTTGCCTGCTCCTCGGGCCCAGCAGCTGGGGGGCTGAGGGGACTGGGTGCTGCTTTCTTGTGGCTGTGGGTGCCATCATCTTTGCGGGCGAGGCAGTCAATTAGCATATTCCCTCCTTATTGGCTGTGGGCATCATCATCTTTAAGACAGCATGAGGTTCAATTAGCATATTCCCTCTTTATTAGATAGGACTAGGGGCCCAGTGCAAGAAATTTGTGCACTGGGGGGGGGGGGGGGCGTTCCTCAGCCCAGCCTGCCCCCTCTCACATATTGGGAGCCCTCAGGGGTTGTCCTACTGATGGCTTAGGCCTGCTCCCTGATCCCCTTACGGAGTGGGCCTAAGCCGCAGTCTGGCCTCCCTTTGTGGGAGGCAACCAGGCTAATCAGGGGAAGCCACCAACCCCATCACTCCACTGCTGCAGCCACTGCCAGTCACCGCAGCCACCAAGGTGTTTTCATCAATACGGACTCCAGTCCCTTCACCATGAAAAAATGACAATTTTCTTTAGGCATTTTCAAGATGTGTCTTTCATAGGATATGACATTTCTTTCTTTCTTTCTTTTTTATCCTCACCTGAGGATATGTTTCCATTGATTTTTAGAGAATGTGGAAGAGAAGGAAAAAACAGAGAGAAACATCAAAGTGAGAGGAACACTTTGATTGGTTGCCTCCTGCATATGCCCTGACCTGGGCCCTGGCCAGGGAGGAGCCTGCAAATTAGGTACATGCCCTTGGTCAGAATTGAACCCACACCCTGCAGTCAGCAGGCTGAGGCATTATGCACTGAGCCAAACCGGCAAGGGCAGGATATGACATTTCTTAGCTCTCCAGCAGTGTCCCTTCATTTTTTTTTTTTTTCCAGGAGTGTGGTGGAAAAACCCTAGATTGCCTTTAGGGATTCTTATTACCCAAGTTACTAAGAATATTACCAGTGGTATACAGGGAGCTTAGCCAATGAGCAGTAAGAAAAGGTGTTTCCTCTGTAGTTCACTCCGATCACCGGCTCCACCCCTGCCCAGGCCTGTAACCTCTGGCCAAGGATGCAGGCCTGGGCAGGGGACTCCCAGACCCTTGCGATCACTGGCTCTTCCCCTGCCCAGGCCTGCAGTCTCTGCCTGAGGCTGCAGGCCTGGGCAGAAGACCCCCAAGCCCCTCCAATTGCCGGCTTTACAGAGCCCTGGCTTCTGAATCACTGGCTCTGATCCTGCCCCTGCCATCGCCAGCTCCACCCTTGAGCCTGTGGCCAAGGCTACAGGCCTGGGCAAGAGACCCCCAGGCCCTTGCCATTTCCGGCTCCACCCTTGGGCCTCTGGCCAAGGATATAGGCCTGGGCAGAGGACCCCCAGACCCCTGCATTGCCGGCTCCACCCGTGCCCAGACCCCTGTGATCACAGGCTCTGCCCCTGCCCCTTCAATCGCTGGTTCTGCAGAGCCCAGGCCCCTGCGATCTCTGGCCTTGCCCCTTCCCAGGCCTGAGGCCTCTGGCCCAGGCCTTATGCCTGGGTAGGGCACCCTCATGCTTCTCCGATCACGGGCTCCACCCTTGCCCATGCCTGAGGCCCCTGGCGAAGCCCTCTGGCCTGGGCAGGGGCTCCCCAACCCCCTCTGATCATCTATTCCACCCCTCGGACCCCCGTCTCCTCTGTCACCTGCCTGGCTAACAGGCCTGACCACTTCAGTGACTGGGCTGAGCTGGACTGGACATCGCCAACTTGTGGCTATGGGGGTGGCCATCTTATGGCCATTGGGGCGGCCATCGCTGTGATGGAGTGATGCCTAATTTGAATATTATTCTTTTATTAGATAGGATGTGGTTATGGGCACTGCCATCTTGTGGCTATGGGGGGCGGCCATCTTTGTGATGGATTGATGTCTAATTTGCATATTACTCTTTTATTAGATAGGATGCTATATAGGTACTAAATAGTGTTTTTGTTACACAGGAAAATTTAATCTTAAGTGATAATGTTAAGTGAAAAAAGCAGGATATAATGTTAAGCATACAAAGCGATCACATTATCCTAAAAATTACACAAAAGTAAGAATAAAATATATAAAAATGTTAGTGATTGTCTCTAGGTGATAAGATTATGGCTATTTTAATGTTATTCTTCATAGTTTGTTTACATATTTTCTGCCATGTACATGGGTTACATTCACATTCAGAAAAAGTAAACAAACAAATTGGAAAAAGAAAGACCAAAAACATTACAAGTAGAAACTGGTGAGTTTTTACAACTGCAACAACTACTCATATCTCCATCTACAAAGCCATGAAAACACATGAGAATGGCTTTGTGTTTTAATGTGTGTGTGTGTGTGTGTGTGTGCGCGCACACACACGTGCACAGAGCTGACCAGCCTTAGCAGAAGCTCAGCTGAGATTGCTGAGCAGCCGATTGAGGCTCCAGGTTACCTGCTTCTAACCCCTGCTGGTCTCCAGGGAGCAGCTGAGAACTGGCAGGGAGCCGGCTTCCTGAGCTGCCTGCTTCCTGGGCTGCCGCAGACATCGCTAGCCCTCCCCCTCTTTGCTGGGCTGGCTCCTTGCCTGGCCAGCAAACATCTAAGGGAAACCACAGGCCATTTGTGACCAAGACTGGTTCTCACTGAACCTGGTAAGTTCTCAGGAATACTGCACTCTACACAGGAAAACAATGTGATGGCAGGATCTACCACCCTCCTCCTCCCAACCCTGCCCATGTCTGTAACTCTGAGCAACATCCTTACAAGAACTACTTACCGCTTACGTCTAGTTACCTTATGGCATAATCATGATTATGCATATCATTAAGTATGAGCCAGATCAGTTGTGTTGTTCATTGTATTTGATTACCACAGCAATCTAGACTATAATCAGGGTACATTCAGCTTCCATGGCTATTTCAAGGTCATTCACTTAACAGTTTAAAAATAACTGAAGGGAAATAATCTTAGGAAATACGGCCTATTTCTAAAGCCGAATGGCGGTGTTTGATGATGATGATGATGATGATGATGATGATGATGATGATAGCAGCTACATTTATCCAGGGTTTACCTGGTGAAACCTAATTATTTTTCACTACAGTCCTGTGAAGATTCACTTTCCTGTTTTCATAACAGAAGACACTGTGTTTGCATGTGTACGAGTATGTATAACAGAGTTAGTAGAGAATCTAAACTGTGTTGGCAAAGGATTTTCAGACCATGGAAGACAGAAATGGTGAGACTGACACTGTCACGGAAGAGGAGGTCATAGTGAGTAAAGAGGAAGATGAACAAGAGCTTCAAGTAATCAATGACTGGATGAAGACATACATCCAACATAAACAGACAGCTTGCTACCTTCTAACATACCCATTCACTCTGTATGACATTCATTCAGCAAATTTATAATTATGTGGAATTGTTTCTACGTCTGGTAACACAATCAACTTTCTCGACTCCTTATTTATTTTATGATTTTAAGTGTAAAAAACTATTTTCTAGGAATGTAAGACCTTAATAGTAAACAGGCAATGCTGTTTGCATAGTTTTAAAATTCCCTGCTGCTCACAATAAAAAATAATCAAAAAGAATGTTGTTGAAGGGATCATTTTGTAACTTATGCAAATGTCTAACCACTATGCTAACCACCTGAAACTATAATATTTAATGTCAACTGTAATTGAATAATAAGAATAAAAGTGTATTTTTAAAAACAACAACCCAGTAGTTATCTCCTTTAATGAAGATAATAGAACTGTTTAACATGAGATATTTAGAGTTCAATGATCCTATTAGTCTCTCTCAAGTATATAAGACATTATAGTGTGAGGACAGATTTTCAGTAAAGAAACCCCAGGAATCAGTTAGGCTGAAGTTCAAATTCTAGTTCCAGCCCTTATTGACAGTGTGAGCAAAGATTAGAAACATAACCAGTGTAAACCTCAGTTTTCCCATCCTTAAAGCGGAGGTAGTTATTCCTGCCTAATGGAGTAGAGGAGAATTAAATGATATAATATATATGAGATTGTTAGCATAATGCCAGGAATTTATGCAATAATTATTTGTTGTTGTTATTATGGTATGCTAAATAGTATGTTTATTTACAGATCTCAGTCATTTAAAAAAAGTATTAAAATCAAATGAGTAAATGCAACATGTCTCAAAGGTTCTGAAAGAGAAATATGGCTTGATTTTCAGCCTTAAGAATGTCTTACTTACCCATAAATACAAGAGATGTCAATCACCACATCAATCATATCACAGCAGAGCTCATAGGTCTGCATATCTACTGGGGTGCTATCAGTTGCAATATAAATTTTACTGACCACATCAAATAGAAATGCCTTTTCAATTCCAGAATTCTGAAACAAAAAGAAGATGCTGACTTAAAGCAACAGCTGATTTCAAACCATGTCATAGTTTTATAAAACTATATGCCATCCTCTATGTGAAAAATAAATAAGCAAAATTTAAGTTACTATAATTTTAGGCTGTTCCATGTTATTACAATTTAAACCTCATTGTCATATACTTCTTTATAATGGACTTGCATAGAAAATGAAAAGTGGAATTAATTACCCAAATTATTTTCTTTAGGCAAACAAACTGAGTGGTGGCCAAGTAAAAACACTTATACTGATTTTAAATTAAAAAATAAATTTAAGAAATCTAAACAAGCAAATTCCAAACTGTGAGGTGAGAATTCATGTGAGTATAACCAACAGGTCTGCCTTAATGCTATTCCACAGAGCTGGACGAGAGCTGGCGGTTTATAAGACTCATTTAGTGTTAACCGTTTATATCTTATCGCCAAACTAACTTTTATATCCTCTACCTCTGGTAAGGCTCTATTAACATTGAATGATTGCCTACAATTTGAATAAACACTCCAATTATATCAGTAAAGTACAGGCATCCATTTTGGGAGTTAAAATTTAAAGGGCCTAACATAATCTCTGGATCAACCTCCTAAAGTACATACTTTGTGACCTTGAAATGCTGCTGTAAGAGTAAGCAGAAATAAGATCGTTTTCACTCTTGCAATGTAATTCTTAAATTCTGCAAACGGCACTCACAGGATGATATTATGTACTTACAGAGATAAAGATGTTTAGCAAGTTCTCCAGGGTGGGGAGTTGTGGAATTAGTTTCTGAACCACTTTGCTAAAAGCTTCAAATATTGAATGATCATATATGCTTGTCAGATAAAAGCTGAAAGAGGAAACAATATTTCATCACATTTTCCCCTTGACTGGGGAATAGATTGCTTACGCTCTGTCATAACACCAGTTCTTGCCTTCTTGTCTACACTCCTTACACACACATTCAGAATTTGAAACAGCCTTGGTAAAAACTGAACATGTCTTAACGGGCCATTTCCTCCCTCCACCCAAAAAGCAAGAACTGTGTCCATTCTCATCTGCTGACTGGCTGGATCAGAAAGCTTAAAAACACACTGTAGTGCTCACTTCGGCGGCACATATACTAAAATTGGAATGATCCTGAGATTAGCATGCTCCTGCACAAGGATGACATGCAAATTTGTGAAGCGTTCCATATTTTTTAAAAAAAATGCACTGTCTGTGTCCATACCAGCTTCCTTATATTCTGCAAGAGAATGCACACGAGGTCATCTATACACACACCTCATGGGCTAGTAACAGTGACATTATTCATATTGAAATACCTACGTTTTTTACTTTCCGATTTGTGAAATCATTGATACATGGAGCAGCTCACAAAAAACAATGAAGTGGAAAGTTTTCCTCTGAGTATTTCTATTTGAATTATCTTCAGGGTTAGATACTGTCATACTTATCAAGAACTGTAAACTTCAGCTTCAATTAATCTCCTGAATTATGTTCATGGGTTTTGTTATGTGTTTCTCAAATAGGGGAGGAACTTTAGCTTTGATCGCTTATTTTTTAAAAAAAGAAACTATTATTTTTAAACCCCACTGCTTTTCCCAAAGATTAGAATTAGCACATGGGAAGCTTGTTTTACCCAAATACCATGCCAATGTCCACAGTATGGAATAGGGTGAACCACTTGTGGTGACTTTGGACCCCAAATCTGCTTTTTCCGTCCATGACAGTGATCCCTGAGGGGTTTCTGCTCTCACCTGAGGTGAATTTTTTCTAATCCAGCATCTGTGAGGTCATCATTTGCCCGCTGATGAATATCTCTTTGGGTTTCAATTTTGTGGTCATCAGACAGACCATCCACTTTATGAATAAACACCTCGAAGTTGATGTCAGTGTTCACTTTGTAGGCTCTGGTCACTGTGAGGTGCAGCCGGGCCAGGGCTTCCATGTAATCGTCCTGGGAACAAAGGCACAGTCCTGTCAGGGGAGGCGGCTTTGCTTTCTAAACCCTTCTAAGGTGCCTTTCACATGACTCCCCAGCTTTACTGAAGGATGCTTGACAAATAAATATTGCATATATTAAAGTGTACAGTAGGAGGCCCTGGCCGGGTAGCTCAGTTGGTTAGAGCAGAGTCCCCATTAGGCAACCATGAGGGTTTGATATCAAATCAGGACACATTCAAGAAGCAACCAATGAATGCATAAATAAGTGGAACCACAAAAGTTATATTTCTCTCTCTCCTTCCCCCTCTCAAAAAAAAAATCAATAAATAAAAAAATTAAGTGTGCAATGGGATGTTTAGATAAGAGGTACATGTTGTGAAATGATTCCCCGACTCAAACTAACTAACCTTTCCAGCACCTCGCCTCATAGTTAAGCATGCTTTTCCTTCCCACATTCTTACTTTTTTTTAAATGTATTTTTTTTATTGATTTTGGAGAGAAAGAGAGAAGAGATAGAAACATCAATGATGAGAGAGAATCATTGATTGGCTGCCTCCTGCACACCCTCTACTGGGGATGGACCCGCAACCCAGGCATGTGCCCTTGGCTAGAATTGAACCTGGAACCCTTCAGACCACAGGCCAACAATGTACCTACTGAGCCAAGCCAGCTAGGGCTCCACATTCTTCCTTAATTTGGAAACCATCTGGGTACAACATCCAAAAATATTTTGCAAAAGCCCAACAAAAGCTGGTTTTATAGAATTCAAGATTGAAAATATAAGTTTTGTTGACAAAGAGATGAAAAAGAAAGGCCAGAAAAACCCAGCTGTAGGTTCTTACGACTAGCTTGGTGACAATCATAAAGATCAGAGCTGCAGTTTTATGAATTGAAAATTCACAAAGATCACCTAGGACCTCCCTTGGAATACAGTTCCTCTCAGATTTTTGAATCTCTTGGTCAACTGTGATGAACAGTTAGAGATGAAAATATGATATGGGTCACTGGGGAAGGAGCCAGGAGGAAAAACTTTTAAGAACCACTGGTCTAGAACAGCCAAATTGGGCCCATGCCTGATGTTTGTAAGTCAAGTTTTATTGGAGCACAGCCACACTCCTTTGTTTACATAGCATCTACAGCTGCTTTCACGCTACAATAGCAGTTGAGTAGTTTTCCTCTACTAATGGTATAGCCTGCAAAGCCTGAAATATTTACCATCTGGCCCTTTATAGAATACTAGAGGCCCTATACATGAAATTCGTGCAAGACTAGGCCCTCGCAACTCCAGCGGCTGCCTTGGCCCTCACAGTCCAGGCAGCCTTTCTGCTGCTGGGGCATTTAGTCAATTTGCATATTATACTTTTATTGTTATACAATAGAGGCCTGGTGCACAAAAATTTGTGCACTCGAGGGGGGGGGTCCCTCAGCCCGGCCTGTGCCCTCTCACAGTCTGGGAACCCTTGGGGGATGTCCACCTGCTGGCTTAGGCCTATTCCCCGGGCGATCAGGCCTAAGCTGGCAGTCAGACATCCCTCTGGCAGCCTGGGAGCCCTTAGGGGATGTTCACTTGCCAGCAGGGAGCAGGCCTAAGCTGCAGTTTGACATCCTTAACACTGCTGAGGAGGCAGGAGAGGCTCCCACCACCACCGCCATACTGGCAGCCATCAGTCTGGCTTGTGGCTGAGCAGAGGGAGTGCACTGACCACCAGGGGGGCAGCTCCTGCATTGAGCATCTGCCCCCTGGTGGTCAGTGTGTGTCATAGTGACCAATCATTCCCAGTTGTTCTGCTGTTAGGGTCAATTTGCATATTACCCTTTTATTATACAGGACTAGAGGCCCGGTGCATGAGTTCCTGCACTCGCGGGTCTCCTTCAGCCCAGCCTGCACCATCTCTAATCTGGGACCCCTCAGGGGATGTGCAACTGCTGGTTAAGGCCCATTGGGATTGAGCCTAAACTGGCCATCAGACATCCCTCTCTCAATCGGAGATTGCTGGCTCCCAACCACTCACCTGCCTGCCTGCCTGATCACCCTCTAACCACTCCCCTGCCAACCTGATTGACACCTAACTGCTCCCCTGCCGGCCCAATCACCCCCCAACTGCCTTCCCCTACTGGTCTGGTTGCCCCCATTTGCCCTCCCCTCCAGGCCTGCAGGTTCCCCCCCCCAACTGCCCTTTCCTATAGGCCTGATCACCCACAACTGCCCTCCCCTAACAGCCATCTTGTGACCACATGGGGGAAGCCATCTTGTGTGAGGGTGTGGTGGTCAATTTGCATATTACATCTTTATTAGATAGTATGATTGCTGACCCACGGTCTACAATCATTGCCCCAAATAACACATAATATTTTTCTCCTTCCTACAGATGATACCTATATAATAATGTAATAAACACTTATATATGTATTTCTTTGCTTAAGAAATCAAACACTAGCTCTGGCTGGTGTGGCTCAATTGGTTGAGTGACGTCCCATTCACCAAAAGGTTGCGGGTTCAATTCCTGATCAGAGCACATGCTTGGGTTGTGGGCTCACTTGCAGGAGGCAGCTAATCAATGTTTCTCTCTCACACAGTGATGTTTTTCTCTCTCTCCCGCTTCCTTCTTCTAAAATCAATAAAAATATTTTTAAAAGAAATCAAACATCAGATACAAAGCCCTTTGTGTTTCTACCCCCTACCCTCCAGATGTAGCATTAATCCCAAGTTTAGTGTCTATTCTCACTCGTCTCTTGATACATTACTACATACAAATCTATCTTTAAACAATATACAGAATTCATTTTCGCTGTTTTAAATTTTATAAAAATATCAAGTTACATGTACATTATAGTTTGCCTTTTCACTCAACATTATGTCAGTGAGATTCACCTACATTGAAGTGTGTAACTCTTTTTTTAAAAATATATATGTATTTGTATTGATTTCAGAGAGGAGGAGAGTGGGAGAGAGAATTATCGATCGGCTGCCTACAGCACACCCCCCACTGGGGATCGAGCCCACAACCATGACATGTGCCCTGACCAGGAATCAAACTGTGACCTTCTGGTTCATAGGCTGACGCTCAACACTGAGCCATGCCAGGGAGGCCATTACTCCTTCTAACAGTTCTATAAAGTTTCACTGTATGGATGATCTATAATTTATCATTGTTGATAACTGTTGATGGACATTCAGAATGTTTCCAGACAGTGATAATGTGGACAGTCTCATACATGCATCTTTGTGTCTATTTGTGAGTTTGGGGGCACTTACCCTGAAGGCCAACCTGTTGGGTCCTAGGAAGGAGCACCTTGAATTTGACTAGATAATGTGTAAGAGTACTGGATGCTTCAGACCCTCACCAATCAGATCTCTTAATTACTGCCAACTTGAAGGTATGAGCAGGTCTTATTGTTACAGCAAAGAAAGGAAAGGGATCTGCAGGACAGAATTCAAAGGACTTTTCACCCCCTATTCTGACTCCAAACCTGGACCAATACAGAAAGCCAATAAAACAGGGGATGTTCTGGCATTCTTCTATTCCCCAAACTAAATGAATAAAAAATACATCTCTAGTCTCTAAGTAAATCAAAATACTAAAGATAATAAGAAGAAACTGTGAAGAGAAACAAACTGCAAATGGACCCTTCTCATCCTGACACTCTAAAGAGTCATTTGAAATGAAAGTTGGAATTTGGGGCACTGGGCTAGCAGATTAAGCATTTTGGAATAATTCTAGATGAATAATTTGTAGCAGTTTTTTAAGACCTTAAAGTATTTCAAATAAAAACTAAGGTTATTACTGTGTAATTCCACATATGTGAAATTCTAGAAAAGGACAACTAGTCTATAGTGACAGAAAGCACATCAGCAGTCCTGGAGCTGGGGTTCAGGGGACTGGCTGAGGAAGGACACAAAGGAATCCTTTGGGGGTGGTAGACATAGTCTACATCTTGATTGTGAGCTAGTCACAGGGTGTAGACATTTATCAAACTCACTGACCTGTTCATCTAAAGTGAGGGCTTTTTATTATATGTACATTCACCTTAAAAAAAGTATTACTACTTATGCCTATATAAGGAAGAGGGGAGTTAAAGGGACAGGCCTGTGAGCAACACTAGCCAATGTCAGGAGAGCATTATAGTCGCAAAGGATTAGAAATTTCTACTTTAACCTCCCTGCTAAGTATATAAGACTAGAGGCCTGGTGCACGCGCAGGGGAAAGTGGGGGTCCCTCAGCCCAGCCTGCCCCCCTCACAGTCTGGAACCCCTCAGTGGATGTCCTACTGATGACCCCAGTCTGGCAGGCACCGTGTGTGTGTGTGTGTGTGTGTGTGTGTGTGTGTGTGTGTGTGTGAGTCACCACTGGGGACCTGCCCCAAGCCGCATCTGAGGCTCAGAGCAGTCGTCCTGTGTGTGTCTATCTGCTGGAGGCCTGGCCCCAGGCACACCGTGGAGGCTTGGAGCAGGCACCCCTCTGTGTTGATCTCTTAGACTCCTGCCATCCCCTGCACGTTGTTCTCTTTTTGAGCTGTGGCCAGGGCTGGGTGCTGCCTGCCTGCCAGGCTTGCCCACTCCCCATCTTGCTCCAGCCACCAGGAAGCAGGGAAAAACCCGCCTGTTCACTGCCTCACAGCAGGGCCAGCCTTTCCTGCTCCCCAATCGCCCCAAGGGGACTGGGAAGCATGCAAACGCCTTCCGCTGTTGCATAGCCTCCAGCCTTTCCTGCTCCAGACCTGCTCACGGGTTGTCGGTTTCTGAGGCAATGCCTGCTGGGCTCACGTTGCCAGGGTTATGCTGCCAGCATCTTGCCCCACCACTATGGGCATCACCATTTTTTTGTCTCACAGTGACAGTTAATTTACATATTACTTTTTTATTAGATAGGATGGCCTGATTACCAACTAACTGATGTAGTAGTATGTAGCTACAAGAATGATAAATGACATTAAAAAGAAGAATATACTTGGTTTAGTAGAGCAGAGGGATTGTGGATGATTTTTCCTACTGTGTTTGTTATCTTCTTCTACAACAAAAATAAAAAAAAAACTATAATGCCTAGTTTCAATCCAAACTTAAATATAGGAATTACAGATGTGTGTCCCAGGGCACAGGTGGAATGGCTTCAGGGGCTGACGTGGGGCCTGGAGATGTGATGCATCTGTGGCCTCTGCCGGGGGTTTGGGGGTTCATACATCTGGGTCGAGGGAAAGGGGTCTCAGTGCTTTCATTCTCTTTTATTTTACAACACTCTGTAAGGACACATTTTCTCCTTGGTGATATAATTATCTGGCAATCCTCTGGCTGTGAGGAATTCACAAGCCAAAAATAAAAATATGAGGTGTCCCACCCACAGAGCACTGCTTAGAAATAAAGAAAATGACTGTCAAGTGCTGCTGAGGTTCTTCCCTAATGTGTGCTCCCCTTTTAGTCTTGTAATCATGTCTGCAAAGATTCCCACAAATACAATTTTCACAGCTGCTTCCAGCAGAAACATGTATTAGACTCTGAAGTTGCTTATTTAATTACTTTATATATTTTTAGTAAACAAAAGCTCTCAACAATGTTTTTCCTAACATTTTTTAAAAGTATAACTTAAAAAATGAAGTTTGCAAGCATCCATTTACCTTCCTCTGTCTTACAGCTAAAAAATAAATAACAACAAAACAAAATAAACAAAAAATACATTTACCAGCCCAAACTGAAGGTCCATTTCCATGTTCAGGTAGAAATCAAACCAAATTATGGTTGCAATATTTAAAAATAGGAAAGTCTATCTATTTTAACCTTATTACAACCGTCATACAAACACCTGAGATGGGTTTGTTTTGGAAATTTAAATTCCTGCGAGGGAAGCGCAACATGGTATTGAAGTATTTACTTACTAAGCCACTGTCTTGAAATGAGGAATCATCTGGTTGGAATCTACTCACGCATGGGCTGCCACTACCTAGGTCACCAACTACAGAAACAGTGGCCATGTGACTTAGAGGAAAATGGAGCTTAGAAGAGATGGATGAGCATGACATCCCTGGAGCCTCACCTCCCATGACGCAGCGCGGACACACTCTGGCCGCTCCTCTCCAGCTCCAGGTTCCCTAATTTATGGTGCTGGCAGATCTGAGGCAGGAAGGCAGGGATACTGCCAAGGCCACAGATGGGCCAGAAAACAGGTCAGTAAAAGTGGGACAGCCAGGAATGCAACGACTGACGCAGGCCCCAGACCTGATGCAGCTTCTACAAGCACGCACCTCTGGATGGGTCCCAGGGAGGAGATGCACTGCCGCCCCTAGACCACGCACTAGAATGTAAAATCTTCCCTCTACACCCCACCACAAAATAAAGGACCCTCTCTAACCATATGGCCAATCTCTCTCGGCTACCATACAAAGTACAAAATGCAGTCACTGGAAACGAAAAGGCTTATTTGAGAATTTCATTACTCTATCGAACATCTCGTTCCGCGAATGCTCTCTGGCATGAGCAGTCTTCTCAGAGAATGGTTTTCCAAGCATGGGCTCAGACCCATTATGGCTGAGTCTTCACATCCCTTCCCCGCCAATCACACCGGTGCTCCTGCAAGGGCTGGGAGCGCTCGGCCCACCTGTCTCATTGGGGGTCCACAGTTTCAGGAAAATGTCTGGACCTGCCTAGCCAATGTGGCTCAGGGGTTGAGCATCAACCTATGAACCAGGCGATCATGGTGCAATTCCTGTTCAGGGCACATGTCTGGGCTGTGAGCTCCATCTCAATTGATGTTTCTATCTCCCTCTCCCTCTCCCTCTCCCTTACTCTCTGAAATCAAGAAAAATATGTATTTTTTTAAAACTCGGGACCTGAATTTAGTGCACATTCCTGTAGGACTTGTTGCCTTTTATTCCCCCACAGCAAGAAAGAGCCATTGGAAGGGCCTTAGGGCTGAGCCACATGCCATAGACACTTTCTAAGATACTCGGACATGGAGAGTTTGAAGCCCTCAAGGTCTCCATCCTGCTGCCTGTACTTTTTTTTTTTCCTTTTAAAAATATATTTATATTGATTTCAGAGAGGAAGGGAGAGGGAGAGAGACAGAAACACTGATGAGAAAATCATTGATCTGCTGCTTCCTGCACGCCCCCCACTGGGGACTGAGTAACTCAGGTATGTGTCCCGACCAGAATCGAATTGTGGCCTCCTGGTTCATACGTCAACGCTCACCCACTGAGCCGCACCAGCCAGGCTGCACTCTTTCTTACACTGACCTGCCTCAGACACACCGATGGTCCCACTGCTCTCCTGCCCATCTCCCCTTTAACATGGGCTCAGCATACAAAATCCCAGGGTGCCAAAGAGACAATTAGAAGGCTGGTTGGAATAACTGATAAAGTGAGTGACTCTAACCTGGATACTAAGTCAAAGGGCTCCCAATTCTTCGCTCTCAGCAAAGTTGAAGAAGAGCCAAACAGCATGTCTGTTGGGAAACTACTAAAAATAATCTTTTTGTGATAGAAAACTGGGCAATTTAGGGGATATAACTTAGAAGGAGTGTAAATAATTGAGTGAATGCTATACCAAAACTCATCCTATCTCTACCCCTACATATTTATGTGAGCAAGACTTCTCAGTGCTTATATCTATGCAAACAAAAAACAAAAATAGAATCAATGTCAAATCTTGTCTTATTCAAGCATGGACACATGAATTAAGTGGGAAAATATTCATCTTCTTAAGAGAGACAATTATATCTCAAGTTTTACTTTTTATACTTAATTCTCCTATAAAATACACAATTCTTATGCTGTCTTTATTAATTGTGCACTAGCAATAATTACGATAATTTTAATTCAGAAGAAAACATTTCATACCTGGAACTTTAACTTCACAGAAAACAGATTAAAAGGTAAACTTATACACGTTTTTGTTGCCCAGAACCTGCCGAGAGCATCAGAGGGAGGACCCATACCTGCTGTCTGTGGCCTGTACAGTGGTCCCTCCATCTGTGAGGCTCCTGAGATCTGTGATTTGCTGAGATGTACACAACTACACAGCTCCCTGACGTCATCCCTTGGAGGTCAGGGTTGCATGAAGGGAGACTTCTTTGTAAACCCTGAGAGCCCTAACGGAGGAATGCTGGTTTGATAGAAAGGCCTACTCTCCAGTCTAAAAACCAAACCCCAAACCGAAAGGATCACAAAGGAAATTGTTTAGACCCAGGGGAACGACGGCCTCTGTGGGGGTAGTCACACTGTACCCAAGACCGGCTTTACCTGGGAGTCTATGACAAATATCAGGGCTCCTGTTCCCCGGAAGATCATCTCATAGTCAAATGTAGGGTCAAAAAAGTCAATCTGCCCTGGGAAGTCCCAAATCTGAAAATTCACAAAGGAGCTGTTGGACACATCCTCCCGGCAGATCTTGTTCGTGCTCTCCAAGAACAGCGTTTCGTTGGGAGACATTTTGTGAAAGACCACTTTCTGAATCGATGACTTGCCGCTTCTCCGCAGGCCCATGAGCAGGATCCTCGGCTTCACCTCCGTGCTGAAGGGATCGCTGAAGTCCAGAACTGCAGAAAACCACAAACAACAATGAGGGCGAGCCGCGTTCGCAGCGGTTAGTTCCATGAGTTTCACTTCCACCTCAGATGTGATTGATGACTCACAGACAATTCGACTTTTCCAACTATGGGAAGTGCTAACTACATCACCCCACTCATGGAGGGGCCAGCTTTTGGTAAGTGCAAAACACTGAAAAATGCTATTGCACTACCTCCCATACCATCCCGAGGGGAGGGGAGGGGAGGGAGGAAACCTGTACAATTCTGCGTCACCAGCAAGGAATCTAGAGAGTGAAGAGTAGAGGTTTCCCGGAGCCAACTGCCTGGGAAAAGAATTTGGTGTTAGCGGTCCAAAGCAACACCAGAGGCCCTTCATCAGGGTCTCTATGAACTAACGAGATGCTTGTGTATTTACCATCAGAGAAATACTCATCACAACCACAATGAGATGCCACTCCACACCCACGAAGGTGGCTACAATAAAAAAGTCAGATAATAACAAGTGTTGGTGAGGATGTGGATACACTGGCACCCTCATACACCACTGGTGAAAATGTAAAATGGCTTGCTTGAAAAAAGAAAAAAAAGTTTGGCAGTTCCTCAAAAGACTGAGTCACCTATGGCCCAGCAATTCCGCTTCTAGGAATATATTCAAAGATATGAAAACATATGTCCAAGCAAAAACCTGTAGATGAATGTTCACAGCAGCAGTATTCACAATAGCCAAAAAGTGGGAACAATACAATGGCCATCAACTGACGATTGGAATTAACAGATGCGGTATATAAAAAAGGAACAAAGCACTGATATATGCCACGGCATGGGTAAACACTGAAAGTGAAAGAAGCCAGATACAAAAGGTCACGTACTGTTTGATTCCATTTATAGGAAATGTCCAGAATAGATAAATTCAGAAATAAAAGATACTTTGTGGTTGCCAGGGGCTAAAGGGAAAAGAAATGGGAAGAGACTGTTAATGGGCAAGTAGTTTCTTTGGAGTAATAAAAATGTTCTAGAATTAAGTAGGAATGATGATTACATTCCTTTGTGAATATATTAAAACCACTCATTTGCATACATTAAAGGCACAAATATTATATGTGAAATATATCTCAATTTTGTAAAAACAGCTTCATGAATGACCAAAATAAATAAAATAATAAATAATAATAAAGCTTGGAGAAAAGTCAAGAAAGGAAACCAACATTTTAAGAAAAAAGGCAGAATATAGGCAAATATGGAGATTAAATATATTAAATTACTTTTCCAAATTTCTATTTGGTTTCCTTCTGAACTATTCTTCTTATGTCTTTCTCTGTCTCTTACTCGAATCTAAGCCTACTCAAATAGAGACTGAAAAGGGATCCTTTACTTCCCTATTGTAACTAACATTTTTTCCAAAAACACACCGATACTTGATAATCTTACTTAATTTCACTTATATAGTATTTTTATGTTTTAATTTTCAAGAGGTGTAGGTAAGCAAAAAAATTTTGAGTAGAACAATAATGAATAAAGTAAGCAGGTATAGATGTACACAAAAACCACCCTATTATAAGAGAGATGGTTCTCATTATATGAGATGGTTCTCAGCCTATCCTTCCCACATCATGCACACTAAGAGTAAATATGGCTAGATTTATTTACTAGTATTCAGATGTGGGTGCTGATTCACAATATGAGTGTATTTTTTATTGTGGACCACAGTTTTTTAAAAAAAACAAAAACGTTTTATAGGCCACTGCTGTTGATCAGGAGAGGTTTCTTGCCTCAGAAAGGACTGCTGACAAAAATCTCCCCTTATCTTACTCTCCTACCATTTCCTTGAGTATCTTGGCTTCTGAAACCCTCTGGGGTCAGGAAGGTAAACAACCCGCCTCCTGGGGAGGTCTAGGCTCTCTCCACCATTTCCCTGAGCTCCACCCACTTACTCAAGTTTAATAGGAACCTAAGAAAGGTAGAAAGTGTGAAGAGAATGAAGGTTGATTGCTGTGAAACGGGGGACAAAAAGGCTAGCACTTAAAAAGGCAATCGGAAAGGAACTACAGATTTGGGATTAGATGGAACCCCACAGAGGGCTCTTTAAAAGTGTCAGCAGGGCTGGGAGAAAGCTCAGGAGTGAGGTGAAATTTACAAGAGCGCAGTTTGTGCTGTTTCATAAAGGTTCCCTGAAAGTCCGCCAAGCTTAGACAGGGCTAAGCCAGGGGCTGTGGACACAAAGAAAAGATTTCATCCTTGCCCTAACCAGTTTGGCTCAGTGGACAGAGAGTCGGCCTGCTGACTCAAGGGTCCCAGGTTCGATTCCGGTCAAGGGCATGTACCTTGGTTGAGGGCACATCCCCAGTAGGGGGTGTGCAGGAGGCAGCTGATCAATGATGTTTCTAACTCTCTATCCCTCTCCTTTCCTCTCTGGGAAAAAAAAAAAAAAAGATTCATCCTTCAGTGATTAGAGGGGAAAACAGCAAGAAAAACTGACAATTCGCTGCTATCTAAGTGTATGGGTTCGGAAAAAGGGTGCCTGGAGGTATAACATCCGAGTCTTAAAGAAGAGGAAGCATAAAGGAAATGAAGGGGAAATAGTACCAGAAAGAGATTTTGGTACTCCTGGAATTTAGGGAATGTAGTTCAAGGGGAAAAAAGGGGTGAGGGGGCCTCTACACTATCCACTAGTTTCCCACAGCATATAGACTAAAATCCAAATGCCTTCTGCCTTCAAAAGGCCCCAGGTGGGCTACCCTTATCCCGGGCCTGGTTCATCTTTCCCACTAGCTCCCGATGCTACAGCCACACTGGCCTTCCAGGGGCAGTTTTATCTGTTCTGATGGGATCTATGCCCCATCACTTCCTAATAACCCTGTGTCTTCTTAATAATACAACTATTAAAATTATCTTCTTCCATCACGTCTGTCTTGTTTGTTAATTGTCTGTCCCTCTCATACACACACAAAATACAATGTAGAGAAGGAACTGACTAGCTCATGAATGACATGCTGGGAAGCTTAGATTCTACTCTGAAAGCCATAAAGAAACCACTAAGGCTTTTAAGGGGAGACTACCATGATAGACACTTCAGTAAATTCACTCTGGAAACAAAATCCTCAGAGGGAGTCAATGTGTAGATAAGGATGGGGTTTAGAGTAAGTCACTGGGGCATGGAAATTATTTTCAGCTAAAGACTCGTGAGTTCCTGATCCTTTATTTGCCTATAGCAGAGCCTCCCAAAAGGACTCACTTGTCATAAATCTCCTCAGGAGCAACTCTGATCTCCTGTTCGGAGATTAGAGACTGAGACTGAGCCAAGGAGAGAAGTCTACGCCACACCGAGACATTTCCCCAGAACTGCCTCCCACCTATTCTGCTAGGGACCCATTTATTTTTCCAAAAAGTCATGCTTTTCCCTAAGTGCCCTTTCACCAACCCCAAGACCTCAGGCATGGCCTATGGAAAATGGCAAAAGGAATGGATTCATGAGAAATTCAAATCCACTCCATTGTATCAGGTGATCCAGGACAAGCTAAAAAGACTCTGAGTTCCCAATCTGACAGAGCATGCACCAGGGTGGCAAAAGGAAGGAGGCTATTTGAAGTTGTTGAGTCTGGGGTGCCTGCGGACCAGTGGCTCAGATGAGAGAAGGATCTGGAAGTTCAGAAGGGCCCTAAGATTGAGGTTGCAGACAGATTTGAAGTAGGAATTCAGGTTGCTAAGACTGTCCATGCATTGTTGGTCCTTTTTGTCCCTGATCTTCTTGGCTGAGTGTGAGGACACATTTGGGTTTTAGCCTTGGCCGCCAAGGAAAAGCTCAAGCCAACCTGCTCTTGTCACCCAGCAGTTACCATTACTGACCACTTGCATAGGAGGCAGTGTCATCTCTAAACTTCAAGTTGATAACATTTGTTCTTCTTTTTATACACTTTATTGATTTTTTTTACAGGGATGAGGGAGAAGGATAGAGAGTTAGAAACATTGACAAGAGAGAAACATCGATCAGCTGCCTCCTGCACACCTCCTCACTGGGGATGTGCCCCAACCAAGGTACATGCCCTTGACCGGAACCGAACCCGGGTCCCTTCAGTCCGCAGGCTGATGCTCTATCCACTGAGCCAAACTGGTTAGATAACATTTGTTCTTTACTGATGTGAAAAAACGGGGCTTCGGGGCTTATCAGAATAAATACTCAATTGTTGTTTGCTGGTTGGGATGACTGAATGAAAGTGCTAAGCAGCATTTGAAGATAAATTAACTGAAAGCTTTAAAGAGAAACTTTATATCTGGCTTTGGTCTAGGCCAGCACCTGAGTATCAAAAGGATGAGTTTTCTGCCTAAGGAAAGTTTATCTACCGTGTTAGGGGCACTGAACATACCTCACCTACTCTGCACTGAGTCCTGCCACTACCAAATTTTCCCAAGCAGCCCAGCTTTATAAGTAGACTGCTGGCGATCCCAGAGAAATTTATTCCCCAAGAAGCAGTATTATGGGAGGAGTTTTCTAACCCTGCCATTCTCAGTCTTTAACCCCTGCAGACTAATAATTACTTAATCAGTAACTAGCAAAGCCCAGTCAGAAACCTTTAGGCCTTGGAAATACAAAAAGAAGGGAGAGAAAGATGGATCATGTGCTGGAGTACAAGGCCACCTGGGGCCCAGGCCTGGCTGATTTGTGGGACGGGAATGTCACAAAGGAGGAGCTGGAAGTCAGGAATTGAAGAGCAATGTGCCCTCCTTATATAATTCTAACAAGGTTGGCCCAGCCTCCAGGAGCCCAAGGGGTCTTTAAGGAGGAGACATAGAAAGAAATTCACTTCAAAGGTTGTGAAGTGGATTTATAGATGTATCATACAACTGAGAACTATTATAATTAAGTTCTCCCAGTGACACCTTTAAACAGACCCAAAATGGGAAAATAAAACAAAGATTTAATGAAAGAATAAGAATAACATGGTAGCAAAGAGATGGCAAGTCGAAAGGCTTAAAAAGTACTGGGTTAGTGCTAGACTGGGGTTCAAGTCCCAGCTCTGACCTTTATCAGCTGTGTGACCCTCTACATGTCCCCTAGCCCCTGAGTCATTATTAATTCATTATCAGTCTCTAACAGCATGTGAGTACACACACACACATAAAACCCTTCTTTTCCCCCCCACCCCCTACCCCAGCCCAAGCCTAGGTAGGTAAAGAGGTCTTTTTGTGTGGAATGTGACTACAGTGAAAAGCTCACTCAGCCATAAGGGAACATTAGCATTTCTTCCTTATTAGTATTCTGTGGGGTCTACAAAGCCTAAAGGTTCTATTTACTTATGCTTTTAGGAAGAGGCCTCGATTCTATTTGCAACATTATCTAGGGGCCTTTGTATTTCTGATCAATGGAACTACTTATACATTCAAGACCCAGGGGTTCAGTAGGAAATTCCAACCCAAGTGGAAATTAAATACATGTATAATAATAGTACCATCAACAAGAAACTGCAAAATCATTAAGATTCATTAACCATCTGATTAACTACATAGTACGGAGAATTAAATGAAAATAAAACATTCTCAAAGGCATAAATGTGATTTTTATTTATATGTGAAGACCAAATCTTTATAAAATCCTCTCACATCGCACTGGCAAGTAACTAAAAAGCATGATTTCCTCTATGAATATTTCCTTAAAATATGTATCCAATAACATTTCTAATGTATTCTGCTCTACCAATATTCCTGCAAAAAGGGAAATTTGTTCTTGTGCATTTTTTTTAAACACTCACTTTGAGAGTGATCAAGGTTGGCTTTACGTAGTCCTCAATTTTATACACTGAGACACTGAGTTGAGTCTGCCCCAGAAGTCCTTAGAAGTCGACCAGTTCCCTATATGCTTTAGACCAGGAGTGAAAAATCTATTTGTCTGAGTGTCAGGGCAGTACCAGGGAAACCACTCTCATAAGAGAGTTTTAAGGCTTTTGCCGAAGAGAGAGAATAAAAAGGGTAAAAAAAAAAAAAGGTAAGGAAGAATAAAGGAGCTAGAGAAGAAAGAAGAAAAGAAGTGGCCGTGGTAGGAAATGAAATGTGTCACCAAGGGTTATGGGTGGGAGACTGAGTAAAGCAAACAGTGAACTCGGAGACAGTTGCCAAGGGGCTGAAAATTCAGAGCCACACGCCTTATCCAGAACTTGATGTTTCTGCCTCTTATTTCTATTAGACTACCCTATGTCTGTTCTAATATTAAACTGGAAGAGATCTCTGGTAGAAAATCAAGAGTAGAAAATCAAGATTCTATGATACACTGAATCACTGTTTACAAAACATCTGATATAAAACTATGCTGTCTGCCCTGGCTGGTGTTGCTCATGGTTAGAGCGTCTGCCAGAGCACTGAAGGGTCCCAGGTTCAATTCCTGGTCAAGAGCACGAACCTGGGTTTCAGGTTCGATCCCTGGCTCAGTGGGGGCATGTGCAGGAGGCAACCAATTAATGTGTCTGTTTCACATGGATTTTTCTCTTTCTCTCTTCCTCCTCCTCCCTTCCACGCTCTCTAAAAATCAATGGAAAAAATATCCTCCAGTGAGGATTCTATATATATATATTCTCTAACCGTATGTATTCCAACAAGCACTGTGCCTAAAGGTGGCCTTGGTCATATCATTTAAAATGATTCTGTATTTACATCTATTCCAACTCTTACATATCTTCATATTTTCAGGGCCAGAAGAAAATCCAAGAGATTAGCTATAGACAGGGCTGTAGTTACCTCAACTCCTTTTAGACAAGGCAGAACTGTAAGGAATTTAATTTTCATAAACTTGACCCTCTCCTAAACCTCGCTCAGTTCTACACCATGTTGTGCCTGCATTAAAGTCCCCTGGTATCTCTGACGTATCAGGAGAACAATGATCTCTGCTTACTCTAAAGGGACTGCAAGAAGATGAATTCACTAATAATTTTTAAGTCATTTTAAGTGGGAAAAACCTGACACTAATAATTAATAGCTATGAATTGCTGGAGTCAGAGCATTTACACCCATCAAGGAAATACTACCTGCTGACCTTGGATTTTGTGTGTGTGTGCATGCCTCCAGTAATCACTTAAACTGTCACTTCCTCAGACCCTAAGAGAGTACACAGGCTGCCATGGAAACAAGTCTGCACTGAGCTGGACTGTGGGTGAGCAGCTGTCTTAGCCAGGTTTCCCTTAAATATTGGGGCTTTGGGAAAAAAACAATTTCACTTTTTTATTACATATGGTCTTTTAATTGCTTTATTATTTGTTTTTAAAGCACAGCACTTTCCTAAAGATTTATAGTCCATGTGTCAAAGAACAATCATTACTTTTGATGCAATAGTTTCCAATGGCTTATTTATTGCACAACAGTTTTATCTGGAGCATGGAAGTTGAAGGTAAGACAGATTCACCTATCTCTGGTTAAATGCTCTGAAAGGGGCAATGAGAGGTGCCCAAATATGTCCTTAAGAGAACTTGAAGTACTGGAGAACACTCCTGGTATTCATGTATAAAGACTGGAGTGCAAGCCAGGGAAGTGCAATTTAAGTCTCACCTTAGCTGCACTATGTTTTCAAACTTAGCACAATGTGGCAAAACTATAAGACATTCGGTTTAAAAATAAAATTAGAGGTTCCTTATAAGACTACTAGAGGCCCAGTGCACAAAAATTTGTGCACTCAGGGTGGAGGGGGTCCCTCAGCCCAGCCTGTGCCCTCTTGCAGTCTGGGAACCCTTGGGAGATGTCCACCTGCTGGCTTAGGCCTGCTCCCTGGGGGGATTGGGCCTAAGCTGGCAGCCAGACATCCCTCTGGCAGGCTGGGAGCCCTCAGGGGATGTCCACTTGCCAGCAGGGAGCAGGCCTAAGCTGAAGTCAAACATCCTTAGCGCTGCTGAGGAGGCAGGAGAGGCTCCCACCACCACCACTGTGCTGGCAGCCACCAGCCTGGCTTGTGGCTGAGCAGAGCTCCCCCTGTGGGAGCACAGTGACCACCAGGGGCAGCTTCTGCATCGAGCGTCTGCCTCCTGGTAGTCAGTGTGTGTCATAGTGACCAGTCATTCCCAGTAGTTCTGCTGTTAGGGTCAATTTGCATATTACCTTTTTATTATATAGGATGGGAAATGAAAATCATGCTATTCACCTTCAATCCACTTTCTTTTGCATAGCAACGCTACTCAGTCCAGCATCCCACCCAACAGGGTAGATTTCTGAACTCATGGAAAAAGCCCCAGGTTTCCACTGAGCTCAGCACTAAACCAAGTCTATTAAGAAAGTGAAGGGGGAATATTCATTAGAGACATGCTTTGCTCACTGTTCAATCTGCACCAGATCCAAATGTTCCCAGAGTGAGTCCCTGTCCACCCACCCCTTTTTTAAGTTTGAGAGTAGGTAAGTATAAATTTTACCAAAATAAAACAGGGTTATAATGCAACATGTGTCCAGGTCACATCAGAAATCAAGATGACCCTTTGGCCCTGACCAGTTTGGCTCAGTGGATAGAGCATCGGCCTGCAGACTCAAGGGTCCCAGGTTCGATTCCAGTCAAAGGCATGTACCTTGGTTGTGGGCACATCCCCATTGGAGGGTGTGCAGGAGGCAGCTGATTGATGTTTCTCTCTCATAGATGTTTCTAACTCTCTATCCCTCTCCCTTCCTCTCTGTGAAAAACCAATAAAATATATATTAAAAAAGAAAAGATGACCCTTTGGTGGCACTTAAGGTCCCATGAATGGAAGTCACAACTCCTACTCTCCCCTCACCCCCCCAACTCCCAGGAACCATATCAGCAGGCAAGGCTGTTGTCAGGGACAGTCTTTGCTAGAATTGCTGACCAAGGAGCCTATCTGCTGCTCTAGAAAGCATATGTTCTGACAGAGATTCAGGCCTAAAGCACCAAATCAAAAGCAGGAACATGTGAAAAGAACAGGAGCCTGAAATAATAGAGGAAGCCCGGAGAACAGACCGCCTATCCATAGCAGGCCCACATGGAGAAAGGACGGGCTTCAGGGATGTCTGAGGGAGCAAGTTTTCATTTGTGGGTCCTCTTACCACACAAATATACTCAATGCATTCATCTTACAGCAATATTCCAGGTTGAGCAAAGAACTCATAAGGGAGGATTTTATCAGTAAAGCAAAATCAAAAGGATCAGTTCTCGGTGGGTTTGCCTTTAGGTTAGGTGCGGTGGGGAGAATCCAGGCCCTGGGGAAGCCCACCCTTGAGGGAAAGCTTTATTTTCACTTTTAAGTCCCCAAGTCAGTTTTTAAAATGCCCCTTTAAAGGGCTGCAGAACCAACAGGTCCTCTGGCCCCCAGGACAGTATCAATTTACGGGGCTGTTCTTCCCCAGCAGTCTCTCATTTTTCTTTTTTTAGAGTATCACAAATACACCCTATTGTGTGGCTACCATTTCAAATACCTTGCAAATACAATCACATTCTGAATCTCTAATCTCCCAAGAAAGTAGGAGGAGTCAACAAGTGCAATCTGAATAATGAAGGGCTGGAACAATTTAATTACCCAAGGTAGCCCTAGGGCAGTGGTTCTCAACCTTCCTAAATGCATTGATCCTTCAATACAGTTCCTCATGCTGTGGTGACCCCCAACCATAAAAGTATTTTCGTTGCTACTTCAAAATTGTAATTTTGCTGCGGTTATGAATCATAATGTAAATATGTGATATGCAGGATGTATTTAGGCGACCCCTGTGACAGGGTCGTTTGACACCCAAAGGGGTCGAGACCCACAGGTTGAGAACGGCTGCCCTAGGGACTCCAACCAAAGGGTTGGACACCTTCAAATACAAAAGTGTAACCGTGTGCCCCACTGTGGGACCAATTATGGAGAGTGCAGGAGAGAGAATCGCACAGGTGCCCACACCAGTTCAAGCACACGGGGAATTGGCACAAATCCGCTCAGGAGGCAGACCACGATGCAAGAGGGTGACTTCACCGATCAGGCTCAAGGTTTAGTTCACTTTCTTCCCTTTGATTCACTGAAGGCAGCACTTACCATCAACAAAATAATGAAACTCTTCTCCCGACCAAGGCTTTGAACAGGGAATTTAAAATAAGTTCAATGAATTCCAGGAAAAGTTCTTCAAAACCAATGGTCACAAAGGTACTTTCATTCCCCACAATTTCTTCAAAGTGCAAATGTTTAAAATTAGTTCCTCCTTAGGACGCACACAGCTTCACTTGATGTTCTGTTTAACAGCCTTCTTCTATTGACCTTTTCAAGTGACCTTACCATAAAGAACTTTTCCCTTGCTTTGGAGGAAAAAAAAAAAAAAAAAAAAGACGAACTTTTCTGGAAGCCTAGAAAACTCTCAGCTTCCTTAGGCCTTAAGAATTAAATGCAGGACCCTTTCCCCCTCCCCTCACACACACACACAGGCTGAACAATTGCTAAATCCGCTTCATCAACAGTCAACAGTTTACTTCTGAGTGGCATGTATTTCCCCACCACGCGCTCTCTCCAGGACAGGCAGAGTCATGCCCAGGTGGTGACACTGAGCGCAGATAAGGTGTCCTAACAACCGTGTTTGCCTGGATCCGGGAAACCCTCTGCCACTCGGCAACTCCCACATCACCTGGGCGCTGCATCTCCCCGGGTGCTCCTGAGCCGCAGACCTGGGCGGCCCCAGGACCCCTCCCGCGACGACACGGGGCAAGACTGACACCCGCAGCTGCCGACGACCCTGCCAGTCACGTTGCCGCCGGCTGCCTTTTTTAGCCGCGACATCTGACCTCAGCTCCAACAGCAGCATTCAGGGAGAGGTCCCAGGGCGAGCCCGGCGGCCCCCTTCCCTCCCCAACCCCCAGATCCCGCCGAGAGCTCGGGTGAGAGGTGGGGGAGGTACCCGCCCGGGAGCGGGGCAGCGAGCGCGCGTTTCCCCAACCCAGACTCTTCTACTCTCTGCTCTCCCCTCGGATCCCGGTCCCCCCATCGCCGCTTGCACCCGGGCTCCCCCATTTTGCAGCTTGCAGTCGCTCCTCTGGCGCCCTCCCCACCCCCACCGCGCAACTCCGTTCTCCTGGATCCCCTCCAGGTCCGCGGCCCGCGCGCTCGGCCCGGCCGGGGGCGGGAAGGCAGAGGCGGGACGGGGTGCCGGCCCAGGACGCGCGGGGCTGGGGGCCGGCAGGGGACCCCGCGCTCACCTCCCTCCTCCGCCCCGCTGTCCGGGTCGGCATCCGAGGAGTCGGGCCCGTCCCCGTAGTCAGCCAACCCCACCAGCTCATCGTCCTCGTCGTCGTCCTCGTCTTCCAGCTGCGGCTTCCCCTGCACCTGGCTCATCGCGCCCACCGTGCGGCGGCCGGGGGTGGCGAGTTCCGGGCGAGGGGCGCAGCCTCCTCCTGGCCGCTCGCAGCCTCTCTGAATTGGGGTTTTGTCCGGAGCGTGGCGGGGGCCGCGAGTGCCCCCGGCGGGCGGCCTCCGGGTCTGGGTCCCGCGGTTCCCTGCGCGCCTGGAGCCCCCTCGCCGCCCCTCCCGCCGGCCGGCGGAGGACTCAACCGGAGCGCGGCAGTTCCTCCCCGAGGAGGGAGAGAGAGACTGCGTGACCCAAGTCACCTGACACACACTGTCACACACTCACTCACACACACACACATGCACACACACCCCGCACGGGTGCGCGCGCGTTCTCCGGGGCGCAGGCACCGCTCGGCGGGCGCCGGGCTGAGGACGCGCACACACGCCTGGTGGGGGGGGGGGGAGCCAGACGCCGCCGGGCCCCCCGCCCACCCAGAAGCGCACACAGACACAGCGCGGGGTCCTCCCGGCCCGGGGTCCTCCCGGCCCGGGTGCAGGCACCCACCGCGGCTGCGCGCCAGAGGCCCCCACGCGCTGCTTCTGCACGTGGTCCCCGCACAGGCGGGCGAGCTGGGGGCCTGCACACCCTGAGAACCTTCCCTCCACCCACCTCCAACACACACACCCTACTTTGGGCAGCCATCTCCAGCTTTTAAACCTTGGGGAGGGCTCCCTTCCCAAGTGCTCCCTAACACTGCTGTGCCTGCGTTCCCACCCATGGCAGCGTTCCCAGGACACCCTGTGGATGCTGAAGCGCCCGAGAAGAAAACTCAGAGAAATGCACTGCAGAGGCACAGTCTCCATCGCAATTGCCTTTCAGTGTGTCTCCATGATTCAAAGTGCTTCCCACCAAGAATATTAAAAAATCAGGCCTACCCAGATGTAAATGTTTCTGAAAAAATAGCCTGCCTCTTGGCTGCCTAGACTGAATAATAAATTCCTCTGCAGTGTTTTGGAAAAGGCTCAGGTATAATACACCCAGGGGCTACTCATGGTCATCTCATCCTGCCTCATTGCATAGACTGTAATCTCATATCTCACAATTACATGTTTCAAGGCTTTTGTGTGGGGTCGGGGAGACGGTGTCTGCGAGAGGGGGGACAATTCTCATACAGAAATAGCAACAATGTGGGGGTGAAACTAAAGCCTGCATTCCTCCACAAGCTTTTCATCACAGGACCCACCCTTTCTGGATACTGCAAAAAATCACGTGAATGAACTTCCTCTGTCAAGAACAATAAGAAATAAATCCAGCTGGCTAGCCTGGTGATACAGATCCTACAGGTGCCAGCAGCTCAGCAGGTGGTGTGGGGGAGGAGAAGAGGAAGAAGGGAGCTGAGGCTGAGGCTCTTGAAGCCCAAGGATGCTGTCTTTGTAAGGAATATTTGTTGAGCACCTACTATATGCCAGGGACTGAGGGGTAGCGGCGGGGGCGGGGGGGGGGACAGTAAGACCCCTTGATGCCTCAGAACAATGTGCCTGCCATGGAAGAGCCCTCAGCCTAGCAAATTAATCACTCATGCTCTGGGTTTTGTATTGGTTGTGAGTGTTGAAGATGGATACAAATACCTCCTAGAAGGTGGCTGCTTTTTGTTGGAAAGGTTTTTCAGATTTTCCAGGTGGAGTAGGATAACTTGCTATCCTACTCCATTGATCAAGATGCTTCCCAGGAGGAAAATAGATGGCACACCAAGATTTTAACTTAAAAGTATTTTCTGTGAAGGGACCATTTACAGGGGGTGTGGATGGAGTTTAGGGAATCAGCCAGAGCTTAGCAACAGTGGGAAGAGGTAATCATGCCTTAAAATAGTAGGAGTAAGGAAGAGCACTGGAGTCCTGGAGAAGGGACACAAAATAGGAGCTGCAGCTGACGAGGAGACTGCCAATACCAGAGCCGTCTCATGTAAAAGAGAAGCAGTGGGAAGGAATACCCTGGCCTCGCTCTCCTCCCACCCTCCATTCTCCTGGAAGTGCCTCCCACAGGCGAAACCCAACTGGAAGACAGAGGTCCCAGCAACTGGGAGCCTAGTCCAGGACACAGAGTTGGCTAGGGAGGGCAGAAAGCGGGTCCAACGGCTCGACTGGCATGGCTCAGTGGTTGAGCATCGGCCCATGAACCATGAGGTCACGTTCAATTCCCGGTCAGGGCACATGCTCTGGTTGCCCCACGTACTCAGTGTGCCATGGTGGGCTCAGTTCCCAACGGGGGTTGTGCAGAAGGCAGCCAATTCGATGTTTCTATCTCTCTATACCTCTCCTTTCCTCTCTCTAAAACCAATAAAATATATTTTCAAAAAAGAAAGTGGGTCCAAGGGTTGGGCAGGTAGGGTAGGGGGCAAACATAACCAGCCAACACAAGCAGGCTCTACTTGCTCTTATAAGAGGACGTTACTCCAGGGGTCATTTTCCTCCTCCATTTTCATTCCTTCTATCGAAGGAAGTCCCAGGAGGAAGGACTCTCCCCGAGTGGGTTTCAAGACTTTCAGCTACCCCAGAACAAACCCACCAAAGGCCTAGCTCAAGGCCTTTGAGCTGGCCTGGTTCAAACTACAGAGGACTACTGATAGGGCCCTAGAAGCCAGTCCAAGGTCAGCCCAGACCATTAGGGCATCCCTGGCTGGTTGCCAAGTGTGTGGGCCCCAGGACCCCAAGGGTTCCAGATAGGACAATTTCTAAGCCAAAAGCCCCACTGTGCTTGAGTCCCAGAAAGAACAGAGATAGCTGATGACCCTCTACCTTTGCCAGGAAGGGAAAACTTAGGGGGAAACACCAGCAACAGATTGGAGCACACCCTAAGATATCTGAGAAATGGACCATTCTTGAGAAAATAAGGGAACAAACTCACAAAAAGTAATAAAATCCAAATCCTCAATAATGTTCCACCTTGAGGTAGATAAGAGTCACAGACAGGTTTCAGAGTTTCTAATCCACTGTCGTTTCAGAAATGTGCGGTATTGATAAAGTTGGAGCAAACAGAACAGGAAGGATCTAGTGCTTTCTTTTGCTGTTATTTCAATATTGTCAGCTTTCACATTAGGGATATGTTTTAAAATATCTTAGAAATAGAAGTTCTTAAATTTAAAAAGTCATGGATGTGGATTCTTTCAGAATTTAAGTAAAAATAGAAAACCATTACAGTCTTTTGGAAACTGTAGAATCTGCTCAGTAAATTGGCTATGGCATTGGCCTCTCTCTGGCCTGAGCTCTGGCAATATCTGTGCTGTCTCTCGGGGTGAGTGGGCTCAAGAATGTGAGGATTGCCTGGCCAGTGTGGTTCAGTGGTTGAGCATTGTCCCATGCGCTGAAAGGTTGCCAGTTCCATTCCCATTCAGGGCACATGCCCAGGTTGTGGGCTCAGCCCCTAGCAGGGGGCCTGCAGGAGATAGCTGATTGATGTCTCCCTCTCTCTCTCCCTTCCTCTCTCTCTAAAAATCAATTAAAAAAAAAAGAATGTGAGGATTTATCTTTGGGCTACTCATGGTCTTTGCTGTTGTATGTACCATGGCAGGGTGATATACACATACCTAATAGGTGTTTAATAAATATTTATAAAATGAACGAAAGATAGTAGTACATGGCCAGCTTTCTACACAGAGCTAGCATATAAAAAAATTAACTGATTTGAGAATGAGAGAGCGGGAGGGAGGGAGGTAGAAAAAGAGAGAGAGAGAGAGAGAGAGAGAGAGGGAGAGAGAGAGAGAGAGAGAGGGAGAGAAGCATTGGTCAGCTTCTGGCACACATCCCAACTAGGAATCAAACCCACATCCCAGGTATGTGCCTTGACTGGGAATCGAGCCAGCAACCTTTAGGTGCATGGGGCAATGCTAAAGCAACTGAGCCACACTGGCCAAGGACAGATCTGGTATGTTTTTAAGAGAAACTTTTGGAAGATACGTAAACCAAATTTTCCACTTATTCTGAACCCTGGAAAATGCTACAGTGAGATAAATATGAATTGTAAGCTACTAGAGTACAACCAATGAGCAGCCATGCAGGAGATGATGACTCTTAAGCCTTCATCCCTTCAGTACTGCCTGAAGACTTGAAGGAATTACAATATGACTATTAAATGCTTACTTTATTTTTACCAAATCCTCCTAAAAAAACGTTTAACTTTTAGAAATATTTTGTGATATCATGAAAGATGAGCTTTGTCTATTGCCCATTATAATTTTTGTTGTTGTTAACGTTTATTCTCACCTGTGGCTATTTTTCCATTGGTTTTCAGGGAGAGTGGAAAGCGGGGGGGGGGGGGGGGGGGGGGGGGGGGGGGGGGGGGGGGGGGGGGGTGGAGGAGAGAATCATCCATTTGAAAGAGAGACCTCTATTAATTGCTTCCCGGATGCACCCTGGAGCCAGGGATCAAACCAGAAATCCAGGCTGACCGGGAATCGAATCCGCGACCCTTCAGGGTGCAGGCTGATGCTCTAACCACTGAACACACTGGCCAGGGTGCCCATTATAATTTAACCAACTAATGTTTACTGAGATTTTCCATGAATAAGGTCCTGTTCCAAAATAATACAAATTTCAAAATATCCCATTAAGTAAGGGATATTATAGTCCTTACTTTACAGAAGAAAACAAGTTAAATAATTTGCACAGGGTAACATATAGAGTGGATGGTGAAAACACTTTGGAACTCAGTCAGTCAGACATTAGATATTATTCCTCTTTAATGGCCCAAGCTAACGTCAGTTAAATTATAGCCATTAAACTGAGAAGAGGGGAGGGAAGTGAAGAGCTTATTCCCAATCTCTTAGGAAGAGTGGGCTCAAGTGCGTGAGGACTGCCCTGGCCAGTGTGGCTCAGTTGGTTGGGCATTGTCCCATGTACTGAAAGGCTGCCTGGACAATCATTGCTTGATATCATTTCTTTTATTAGGAATACAAATAACAAGTGATTTAGTATCTTTTCTGGATTATATGACTGTATTGCAATATATGCTAAGCTAAAGTATAATACTTGTAAGTAAATGTTTGCTTTAAAATTTGAATTTTAAAGGTCAGACGTTTGTGCCCTTATTTTATTGAATTATTTTGCTCTTGCCAATTACATGTCTTGTGACAAAAAAACTTGAGAGGGTTTTAAAAGAAATCGATACAATTTAGGCAGAATAATTGCTGTCCTGAGCAGGGCAGGCAATTAAATGCAGCCTGCATCCTGTATCTTAGAGTATTTTGAAACATCTGATGGCATTGTGCCTGATTCCTGGGATTCACGTGTTGAAAGCCTTTCAGGCTCTTTTTTAAAAATATGTACTTAAAGCTATTAATTTTTTTCTTGAAGCAAAGGAAAGAGCCTTGTACAGAATCTTTCTGGACACCTGCTAATCCAGGGAAGCCAACCAAATTTCTCAAGCTCAGAGCCTCCGGTTGTCCTAAGACAGTTAATGACCTGATGAAATCATTACAGATCAGCAAATTGTTTCCACTGAGGCAATCTATCCTTAAATAATTTGTATTAAAATAATGTGGTGACATTTAAAAAACATGCATAAGGTAAAATAGGCAAACAGCATAAAATATCCAATAAAAGGTTGGTGTCTCTCCTTCCCCTAACCCACAGCCTTCTGGTTCCCCTCCAGAGAGGGAAGCTCCCTGCTTTTAAATGTGCAAACATGGCTGTCACTATTACAGAGACTTATTTTTGATAACTTCATTTCTTTAACAGCTAATAATTTTTTTTTTTTTTTTTTTACCATGAAGACAATTAGATTTTCAGGGCTATGCTTTAAGGGGAATAAACAGAGGGAGGTGAAACCTAACTGGGGGTGAGGAGCCTGATGTAGAAGGGGTAGCCAGAGAAGGCCTCTTTCAGAAGGTGGCACTCGAGTTCACCATAAGAAGGTGAGCACACAGTGACAGTCAGGACAGAGAGCATCTCAGCAGTTGGAAAAGCCAAGGAGAAGGGGAAGGGCTTGCTGGGGGAGGAACACAAAGGCCCAGGTAATGAGAGGGTCACTAGAGACAGGTAGTCTGTTCAGCCAGGATAAGCATTTTGGATTTTATTCCAAGTGCTACTGGAAGGCTTGACGGGTTTTAAGAAGGGGCGTGAAATGTATGGTCTACTTTTCTAAAAGCTCATTCTGGTGGATGGTTTCCAAAGATGGCCACGACCATCCATGCCATCCCACATGTCCTTATGCAAATGCAACTTTGCCACTTCTCCAACCTATTTTCCTTCCTCTTGAATGCGGACAGGCTGCGCCTTCTTTAATCTATAGAATGTGGCAGAAGTGATAGTGACATTATACAACTTCTGAGATTGGGCCATAAAAGGTCTTGCTACTTTCTTTTTTACTTTCTTGGAACCATGAGCCACCATGGAGAGAAGTCTGGGCTAGCTGGCTGGAAGGGCCCCAGGGATATAGAAGCCCTGAAGGATGCTGAGCACGAGTAAGAAGATCCCAGCATCTGAGTCATCACAGCTGAGGAGTCAGACTTTTGGATGACACCATCTTGGATTCTCCAGCTCAAATTGCAGCTACCTGAGTCAAGTGCAGCCCACACCACATGGAACAGACTTGCTGTTCCAGCTGATCCCTGCTCAACCAACCCACAGGATCATGGGATCATGAGTAATAAAATGTCTGTTTTTTAAGCCATTAAGAATTGGGGTGTTTTGTTGTGTTTGGTTTTCTTTTACATAGCAATAGATAACTGATGCACATACTCTGGCCGATGTGAGGAAAATGGATTGTATATTTAAGGTAGAAGCAGAAAAAAGATATAGGAGGTCATAGTCCAAAAGAGAAATGAGTGAAGAGGGTGGAAATTGAGAGAAGTGGAGAGATTGGGTATAAATTTTGATGGTAGAATAGATAGCGTATTTATCATTGATGGTTAGAGAAAGGACTTCTTCCAGGCATTTGGTTTGAGCAACTAGATGTACAGTAATGCCATTTATTGAAATAGCAAGACCCAGGTAAGGAACAGGATTGCAGGTGGGAGGGGAATCAAGGTCCTTGATTTCTAACATTCTAGTTACTGCATATTGCCACACAATGAATTTTTTTCAATTACAAGCCACAAGTAAACTAAAGATGACACTTTTTAAAAAGATGATATTTGCAATTATCCAAGAAAAGTTCCAAACTTTTTGCTACACATGTAGCAATATGGACTTCTATAGTAAATTAACTTTTTATTTATATGGACTTTTAAGGACAAGCTTCTGATAAATGATGATATAAATGAAAGCAGAAAGTTCTTGATAATAATGTCAAATGAACAGAGGCATTAAAAGTTCCATATATCCATAATCAGCTTGGACTTGGAAACCCCTAGGTTGGCTGGAAGAGTTATACCAACTTATACATTTAATGATACAGGAAAGCAGATTCTCTAAAAACAAATTATCTTATTAAAAATCCAATAGGCTCTAGCCGATTTAGCTTAGTGGATAGAGCAGTGGCCTGGGGACTGAAGGGTCCCGAGTTCAATTCCGGTCAAGGGCACATGCAGGCTGGATTCCCAGTGGGGGGGCATGCAGGAAGCAGCCCGTCAATGATTCTCTCTCGTCATTAATGTTTCTATCTCTCTCTCCCTCTCCATTCCTCTCTGAAATCAATAAAAATATACTTTAAAAAAATCCAAAGGAATGAAACCCAGGAACCATCATTTATACATATCGCTCACTAAATGTTACCACAAAAGTGGCAGGCACTGTCAGTCAGCTACTTACCAGCCAATCCAAACCCTTCTCTCTGGTCTGCTTCTCAAAGTAGAGATGGGAAAAGTCAGATACTCAAACTTTGAGACTCCTTTTTGTCTGGTCAGTAAGAAATAAAAAGGGATCCTGATGGGGAACTTTTAGGAAAGAATTTGCTTCCTGATAAAAGAGGACAATGAATCAGAAGAGCCCCCAGACACCAGCCTTTTTCTACTTTGAACACAATTGTGTAAGCACCCGATACCTGGGGTAAAAAAAGTCCGTGAGGTAACAGGCCTAAGACCAAGCCTGCCATGCGAATGGCAGAATACAGAGAGAAAGAGCCTGGATAACCTTGCTGATCTGCTGTACTCAACCCTGGAAATGCCTACTTCCAAATTTTTTACTTCATGAGAAAATTAGAAGTCCATTCCTTAAGCCAGTGCTTCCCCATCTTGTCCAGTCAAGGTGCACACAGGAAATGATTTGTGCTCCACACTGACTTAAACGGACAAGCTGCTTCCTGGCAAGAGGTGATTGGCCCAGAGACTTTGGCCACCTTAGAATCTGCTCAGCTGCTCTCAAGGCTGAGGGGATCAATAACGTGGCCATATCTATAACCCACTTATGGCACACAAGTGATGGTGGCAAATCAATTGGGAAGCTCTGTGTAAGCCCCTGAAGGTAGGGTCTTCTGAACTTTGCCATAGAAATATCCTAATTGACACAATATATACCTTTTATGAGTAGAGGGATGGAGGGGTGAGCGGTGGAGGGAGGGATGGATGGATGGATGGAACCTTATCATATAACTGGTGATAAAGTTTAGAAGTTATGCCATGTGAGGAAGCACAGGACTTGGTTGGAAAGTCTGTAAGGAGGATTCTCCGAAAAGTAGGGTGCCTCTGGGGGAAACTTGCTGAAAGCAGCAGCCCCATCTTGACTTTTCCAAATAAGTCAGAGCTTCCAGGTGTTTTACTGAAATCTCTGTTTAGTCTTTAGACACAACCTTGTAGAAGCACGTGCTGATAGTATCTAACAGTTAATTTTAGTTCAAGCTGTTGTTACATAAAAGCCTAAGGAGGCAGGCAAATGGGGCTGCTTGGTTGCTGTAGCCAAGCAGTCCCTTAGCCTCCCTTTCACAGAAATGTGTGTCAGAGTAATCCATTCATCCATCATTGCTCAGGGTCTGCTGGCAGTCCTGGCAATGCCATATTCAGAGGAATCTTGTAAAGGTGTCTCAGGATAATACAGGATATAATGGAGGTTTCATACAAAGGGGAACTTGTTTTTGCTTCTGTCAATAGTTATTCTATCCTTCTCTCTTCATGAAAACTGTCTTTTTGTGCTTTTTACACTGGATGGAAGGAGATGAGTGCTCTACCCTCCTTGTCCCAGTGATAGAGGGCCCAGGCTCATGAACTAAGCTTCTGGGTTCAAAACCTAGCACCACCACTAACTAGCTGTGTTATCTGGACCAAGTTACCTAATCTCTCTATGCCTCAATTTCCTCATGTCTAAACTGGTGATAATGTTATATACCTCAAAGTGGTTATGGGAAGAATTAAATCCATTAAAATATGAAAAAGAATTAAAAACAGTAACCACTCTATAAGTATTAGCTATCATTATCTTCAATTCCCAGGCAAGAAAATCAGATTGGTTGAGTTTGGGCCAGTAATCTATTCCTGGCCTAATTCCTTCCCTAATCATGCTTTACATAGCACCATGTACTGTTACTCCTTCAGAGCATTCACTCATCTGTAATTTAATATTTGATTGATGATTGTACTAATCACTAGACTCTGTGACCATCTGCCTTTGCTCGCCTAGCACAGTGGTCACACTCTCCAGGAAGCACAATTCTAGGGCACATCATTTACACTGTATTTTATGTGCAATATGGTAGCTTGATGGTGGCCAAGTCCCAATAAATACACTGAATTAATGGTCCAATCCTCTATGCCTGGGACTGCAGAGGTCTACTCTCATGAGTGAGAGGCAGTTCTCAACAGAAGGGAATAAACTGAAAAGAAACCTCCAAATGTACCCACCATGTGTTTTGTACATGTACCATGGATACTGGGCTCTGATTAGTTTCATGTGTCTTCTCATTCTGGGATCATTCTGGGATTCCAGCTGAAACAGCAGCCTCTGTCTGGGCATAATATTCTCATGGCAGAAGGCAAAAGCTCAAGGCAGGTGGAAGAAGCATAAAGTCACAACATATTTAAAGCTTCTGCTCCAACATGGTCAAGGCAAGTCACACAAGCCCCAAATCAGTGGGCAGAGGAGGGAAGGGAATAAAAAGTTGTAAATGAATAATGCAGTTCACCACACAGATCCACTGCAATCAATTCCAAACCAAAATCCCAAAATTCTCATGGGACCTGATAAGCTAATTCTAAAATGTCTATGGATGAGTGGAAGACTAAGAATACTTGAGACCCTTATGAAGATGAAACAACAACAATCAAGTAAGATAGAACTTCTATGGTTAGAAGATTTAATATAAAACCATATATTTCCAGACAGTATGGTAATAGCTTAAGGATAGGCAAATGAGACAAAATAGAAAATCTAAATGGACTCATACATACATGCAAATACATTATAATGCAGCTCTGGCATTGCAAATGAGAAGAGAAGTGAATTTCAGATGAAGTGTAGACTTAAATGTGAAATCAAAACTGTTAGAAAAGAATATTAAATAATATTTTTATATCCTCAGGGTCAGGAAGAATTTCTCAAAACACACAAAATAGGGTAAAAGAGAAAACAAGAATAGTTATTAAACACTAAGGATTCTTGATTGAACTGCTTATTAGGGAAATACAATTCACAGCCATAATGAGAAATTATTTTACACCTCCTCTATCCCCCCCCCCCCCTACACACACGAAACAAGTACTGGCAAAGAGGTGGAGCAAGAGGACTGTCCTATACTGCTGATGGGAATGAAAATTGATATAAGTCGTTTAGAAAACAATTAAGCCTCTCCAGGTAAATTTGAACACATACCATACATATCTTAACATCCAATCATTTCTACATATATATTCTAAGAACTCTTGGACACATGCATCAGGATAAATCTAATAGAATAAAAGAGCGATATGCAAATTAACTATCACTCTGAGACACCTAGGCCATGCCCACCAGCCAATTAGAGCAACTCTATGCAAATTAACCCAGCCAAGATGGCGGCCAGCAGCCACAGAGCTAGAGTAAACAGGAGGCTTCCGTTGCACCAGCAATGGAGGAAACTGCTTGCCGAGGCCGGCTGGGCCTCTGCTCAAGGCAACAATGTTTCAATTATAGAAGCCATGGAGCTGAAGCAAAGAGAAGGCCTCATTACCTGCCTAGGCTTCTGGTCAAGGCAACAAAGTTTCAATTATAGAAGATAAATAAACCCCAGAAATCTAATTCCAGGCAGCCTTGCTGGGACGTTGGGTCAATGGGAGCTGTGGGCAGCCTGAAAACAGTCCTCAGCCCCTCACCCAGGCTGGCCAGACACGCCAGCAGGTGGAGATTCCCTGAGGGATCCCAAACTGCGAGAGAGCACAGGCCTGGCTGAGGGACCCCCCTGGGTGCACAAATTTTTGTGCACTGGGCCCCTAGTATTTAATAATGCTCATTGCTGCAATAGCAAAAACTGGAACCAACCCAATGTCTGAAATTAAATTGGATAATTTGTAATATCTTTTTATAATGAAATATTATGTATCAGAGAAGTTGAGTAGCTGAATCTTAGAACGAGAATGCTGAATGAAAAAGGTAAGTTGCATAGGAGTCACATAGAATGATTCCCTCTACAAAAAGTTCAAAACCAGGCAAAACTGAACAGCATCATGTTTGGGGACACTAAATATATTCAAGGTAAGAAAATAATTATCACAAATTCAGGTGGTTTCCTCTGGAGGAGAAGGAGATAATGGAAGGGCACCTGGAAGATTTCTTGAGTGGTAGCCTTAGCAAGGGCAGTTTCAGGGAGTAGAATGGCTAGAAGCCAGAATGGCGGGCTGAAGGATGAACTGAAGCTACCAACATAAAAGACAGCTAGGACAGTCAACTCATTAAAGAAATGTTGCTGGCAATTCGAGATTATTTATCACAAAGCAGTTAAAGTTATTGGCAGAGCAGACTTCTTTCTCAAGAGGCAGAAGGAGGGGTTGGAGGGGTGGACTTACGAGGCTGACTGTGATTGAGCTGAGCAGAGCAGTGAGAACGGAACTGCAGGCTGGGAGCCTTTCTCATATAGAGGGAGGTTTAGGATTCTCCGTTCATTAGTTGCCCAGGAACTGAGTGCCCACTTGGAGATAAGCAAGCAAGATCTCCAAGCAGCCCTTATGCACTGCTTGCTTTGGCACACGAGAGGTCCCTCTGCTAGGAATTCCCATTCATCAACGTCTGGGAACAAATGCAGACCAGTCAGCTCCCAAGAGCGTTCACATATCTTACAGGCTGGCTTGGGCATTCTGCTCTTTTCAGTAGAATTAATGTGCAATTGCTCTGACTGCTCATAAATGTAACTTAAAACTACATCTCACAGTGACTTTGTGATGAGGTTATAAAAGCCTCCCACAGGAATGGAGCACTTCGGATCTTTGAAAGTTTATTGAAGACACTAACTAGGAAAACTCTTGAATTTGGAAAAGTATAACAATAAATGATCTGGTTGAAAGGTCATGCATACATATCTCGACTTTGGGGGTTTCCACTTAGAACTCCCTAGTGACCTGCCCACAGAGAAATTCAGGGAACTGGATGGGCAGGGGAAGGAAATGTGTTCTAATAGCTCTAGATGTGTGTGTGTGTGTGTGTGTGTGTGTGTGTGTGTGTGACAGCAGTGGAGAACAAATCTGAAGAAGGCAGCTCTGACTGGGGTTGGGGGAAGTTCCAAGCACTTACCCTTCCCTGGTTTGGGTAGAGGTTTTTTTTATTTTTACTGCCTAATGTTCCCTAAAGGAGAGAGGGAGACAAATACCTAAAAGGAGATCACCTCTACCCCCCACCACAGGCCTATTTCAGAGAGGATAAGAAAAAGGTTCAAAATAAGCTTGTCTGGAAGAGGTCTATGTTTGGAGAGCAGATAACTGCTCTGCTTCTTGAAAAGGTTGAGGCCCCATCTAATCTAATAAAAGAATAACATGCAAATTAACCATCACTCCAAGGCACCCAAGCCACGCCTACCAGTCAAGCCACACCCACCAGCCAATCAGAGCAGCTATATGCAAATTAACCCAGCCAAGATGGCGGCCAGCAGCCACAGAGCTAGAGCAAACAATGGCTTCCATTGCACCACTGATGGAGGAAGAAACTGCCTGCCTAGGCCAGCTGCTCAAGGCAACAATGTTTTAATTATAGAAGATAAACCCCAGAAACCTAATTCCAGTCAGCCTTGCTGGGATGTTGGGTCAATGGGAGCTGTGGGCAGCCTGAAAACGGCTCTCAGCCCCTCACCCAGGCTGACCACACCCCCATGGGGTAAGGGTTCCCACTGGGGGACTTGGTCAGCCTGCAAACAGCCATTAGCCCCTCACTCATGCTGGCCAAGTGGACATCCCCCGAGGGGTCCCAGACTGCGAGAGGGCACAGGCCAGGCTGAGGGACCCCCCCCCCGAAGTGCACAAATTTTTGTGCACTCTGGGGGGTCCCTCAGTTTGACCTGCGCCCTCTCGCAGTCTGGGACTCCTTGGGGGATGTCTGCTGCTGGCTTAGCCCCACTCCCCAGAGGATTGGGCATAAGCTGGCAGTCAGATATCCCCCTGGCAGCCCCGGAGCTCTCAGGGGATGTCCACTTGCCAGCGGGGAGCAGGCCTAACCTGCAGTTGGACATCCTTAGTGCTGCTGAGGAGGCAGGAGAGGTTCCCACCACCACTGCTGTACTGGCAGCCATCAGCCTGGCTTGTGGCTGAACAGAGCTCCCCCTGTGGGAGAACACTGACCACCAGAGGCAGCTCCAGCATTGAGTGTCTGCCCCCTGCTGGTCAGTGTGTGTCATAGTGACCAGTCATTTCCAGTGGTTCTGCTGTTAGGGTTCATTTGCATATTACCCTTTTATTATATAGGATAGAGGCCTGGTGCATGGGTGGAGGCCGGCTGGTTTGCCTTGAAAGGTGTCCCAGATCAGGGTGAGGGTCCTGCTGGGGTGCCTGGCCAGCATGGGTGAGGGGCTGATGGTTGTTTGCGGGCTGGCCATGGCCCCCCAGTGACCCAAGCTCCCAGCAAGGCTGGCTGGAAGCAGGGATCTGGGAAATTGAAACTTTGTTGCCTTGAGTGGAGGCCACAGCTGGCCAGGGTAGGCAGAAAGCTTTGCTTCCTCCATCGCTGGGGCAATCAAGCCTCCTGCTTGCTCCAACTCTGTGGCTGCCAGCCGCCATCTTGGTTGGGTTAATTTGCATATAGTCACTCTGATTGGCTGGTGGGTGTAGTTTGGGGTGTAGTGGAGTGACACCAATTTGCATGTTTCTCTTTTATTAGATTAGAGATTGGCTCAACAATAATTGATGGAGTGCTCATTATGTTCCGGAACTCATCTAGATACAGAAGAAGTGACTGAAAAACACAAAAACAGGAGTTAATGGCACGTCAAGTGTGCTTTGAATATAGGAGTCAAGAAGGTTCACAGGTTCTGCCTATTTTCTAGGATGGCTCCATCCAGCTGTTAGGAATAAAGGCTTGCTTTCCCCTCCCCAGCCTTTTGGATCAGTCAGTGCTGACGTTCCTCTCCACTGAGCGACCAGAGGTCCGTGAACTACGAGGATACTGAAGACGCACTGGGCACGGGTGGAGGGAGGGTTTCTCCTCCCAATTCTCTTCTCCCTCCCGTAAACCTGCAGACAGCCGCTGCCGGGGATAACCTCACCCCCGCAGCCCCTTTCCTCCCACTTTGCGAGAGAGACTTCTCTGTCCTGGGCAAAGGGGTAGCCGCCCCATCTGTGAGCCGGTTGCAGGCCAAGGCCCCACTTCCCAGGCCCCCCCCAGTGTCCCGCCGGCCGCTGCGGGGCGCTCCGGCCCCAGCTTAGGAGCCGAGGGCGGGGCGGGCAGAGCGGGGAGGGGGGGCAGCCGGCGGCGCGGCGGGCGCGGGCACAGGTAACTTGCTGAAGCCGGGAGCGCAGCCTGGAGAGCGGGCGGCTGGAGGCGGCGGCGCGGGGCGGCGCCGAGGCCCAGGGGCCGCCGGAGCCAGCGGGAGCCCGTCCCCATCATTTCCCTTCACCCCAACCCTGGCCCTGGCATCAGTTCCTGCGGCGCGATCGGCCAGCGCAGGAGGAAAAGGTACCGTGCGTTCTGCGCGCCGGCGCCCCCACTCCCGGGGACCTCTGATCTGGGAGGACGACGTCGGGGATGGGGGCGCCCCAGACCGCGATCTGCTTGGGGAAGCGACTCCGTCGGAACGCGTAGCCTTCTTTCCCGCGGCCTCTGGGAAAGCCAGGGCCGGAGGGGTCTCCCTGGGGCCCCTCCCTTATCGCTTTGCTTTGGTTACCTCCCTAGAATATAGACTGGGGAGGGGGAGGGCGGGGGGAACAGAGAACTTTCCGCCGCTGCTCGCCTCCCTCCTCTTTATTGAGTTCAAAGAGTTTGAAGTCAGTGGTGGTGGAGTTGCGGGGTCACCGGGTCTGGCTCCCGGACGCGGAGTGCAGGCGCAAAGGAGGGTCCCCTTCGGGCCGGCTTCAGAGCGCCCAGGCCGGGCTCGGGCGCGCCCGCAGTCCGCCACCCTTCCCCTCGCCGGAGAGGTGCGGGCGCGGGGGGCGGGGGCCGTCCTGCCCCGGGGAGACCGCGCTGGCTGGGGCTCCGCTTTCAGATGTGGCGCGCCGCACGCTGGCCTTGAGAATTTCGGGGCGGTGCCTCCGGGAGTTTGGGGAGCGGGAGGGGCAGTGGAGCACATTGGTCACCCGAGAAGGCTCCAGTTTGGGGAAGCTGGTCAAGAGCGGTTTCCCTGAGCCTCGGGGAGATGGTTCAAGGCGTGGTGAAGAAACCCGCTGTGAGTCTGAGTCCTGAGGCCACCACTTGTTCGGTGTCTGCTTCCAGAAAACCCACTTATGTGAAGTTTGGGCTTTAGGATGGTAAATTGGATGTATAATGCATAACCGGGGAGTACTGTGGAAATGAGATGATGCCAGTAAAATGCCTGGCTTGCTGCTCTGAAACGTTAGGCATCCTTTCTGTGAACCAGTTGGATGGCGATGCTCTCTTGTGTTCAGGTCATGTCGTCAATGGAAATAACCTGGGCAATGAAGACACACCTGGGTCCACAGGGGTCCCACACAGTACTGATTGCCCCTGAAGGGGCTCTTCCCGCCTTAAAATAGCAATAGCAACCTATTGTTCTTCCCCTTAGTAGATGCAACTATACATGTTTAGCTTCTGTCATTCCTGGCAGGTGCTTAGCATATGGACAACAAATAATTCTTTTTAAAATTAAGGTATAAATTAAAATCGAGTTTTCTGGTCTCTGTGTCTTAAGTGGGGAGGAGAGAGTAGAAGAGGATGAAGAAGAATAAAAGAGACAAAAGAACAACTACTTGCAAGGGTGATAAGAAATGCTAATTTGTTGCCCTGGTCAGCGTGCCTCAGCTGATTGAGTGTTGTTCCTTGAGCTGAAAGATCGCTGGCTCTATTCCTGGTCAGGGCACATGCCTAGGCAGCTGATGGATGTTTCTCTCTCTCCCTTCCTCTCTTTCTAAAAATCAATAAAAATATATTTTAAACAAAGAAATGCTGATTTGTTAACTCTTTGTTTGGTTAGTAACACCAAAGGTAACCCACAGCTTTCCACTTAAACTCCTCAGCTGCTCCACAGCCTAGCCAGAGGATCATATGCTGCAGTAAAAGCAGATGGGTTGTGATCCAGCTCTGTTCAGAGACAAGGCTCACTTCCAACTCCTAAGGCCCTTCTATATAGAAATTCTGGTGTTGCTGCTGCGAAATACACATTCAGAAAGTATAAAACTTAGAGGTACAATTTAAAGAGTAAGAACAGAACACACACCCAAGTACCCATCACCCAGCTGAACAACTGGAACATCCCCAGGTCCTTGGATCCCCTTGTACCCCTCCCCATGGCATCTACTCACTTATTCTGCCCCCTAAGGAACCATTAGTTTGGGTTTGTGCTCATTTCCCTTTGATTTTGCACTTAATATTTGATGTGTGTTGATCCAGAGAAAGAAGATAGCTGCCAAGAAAGGACTCCTGGTAGCTAACTGGACTCAAATTGAAAAACAGAGACTAGCAGCCATTTCTAAACAGTGGGAGAAGCCTGCACTACATTACCTGCCTCCGGCATTGAACTGCTTGCCTGCATTGTATTCCTGCCACCTGAGCCAATCCTTATAAAGGAGTTCTTGGAATTGTATTTCAGCCAATAGGACTGAGACTTTCCCTGTCCAATAGATACTGCACAGCTATATCCACATTAGCATCTTTACTGACCAATCAGAGCAGCTCTATTTTGATCAGCCAGGATGGTGCTTTTTGGCCCAATCAAACTGTGAAGATTTGGAGCCCTCATTTGCATGAAGATGGATCAATCAGGGATCAGGAGTAGTGATTTCTCACTATATAAGTCAGTTTTCCCCTCCACTCCTTCTCCCCTGCTCAGTGCATGTCCTTAACTTTCTCTTGTCACTGAGGGCTGGGGTTTCCCTAGGGTAGAGCTGAAGCTGAAACACAGGTGTCTCTGAAGAGCAGGGTAGAGCTTTTGAGCCAGAGAGGGACCTCACAGGAGGCCAGGCCTCACAGCTGCGCTATTTCATAATTGAGTTAACACTATTGAGCTCATGGCTGTGCTGTTCTCACATCTCTGCTGTGTCACAATTGAGCTCTTTACACTGAATAAAATTTTCGATTTTCTTCACTACACCCCAAATTGGGGATTCCTACTGGCACCAAACTTGCTTTAATGACCATTGGTTGACATATGGACAACTCTCGGGGAGGGAAATTTCCAAGCTAGGATTTACACAATACCCTGGAGCAGTCCTATAGAAATTAAGAGCAATTATTGAGAGTATGATGAAAACCACAGAAAAGCTGAATGTATCAAAGCGCTGGGATGGGGCAATCTCTCAAGTCCCTGCTCCCCCTCACCTTGGCACAGGCGTCCCCTCTCCTTGCTGCAGACGGGTGTGTTCCGTCTGTGTAGGGGAAGCCTAGTCTCTTTCAACATAGCTTGGAGCCTATAATTTTAAAAGCTTTGCTTGAGTCCCTAAGAATTGGAAAAAACAGTAATTTGCATGCATGTGTCCTAGAATTTAAAAAAAAAAAAAATATATATATATATGCAAATTATCCAAGGGGCATTGTTTGGGATTTGAAGGATTAAGCTGTTTGAGAGTGACCTTTAAAAATGGTTTTAACACAAATTCTTTTTCTGATTATGATGTTTGTGTTAGGGACTTTGTTTCAAGTCATTTCTTCAGGGTCACCCAGTGCTCACAACTCTGTCACTTATCTGTTAAAGCAGAGATTCCTAAACTTGGTTCCTGCTGCCCTAGTATCTCAGTAATTTTTTCAAACTACACTAGGTTAAGTAGTAGTTAGGATCAGACAATGTAATAAGTACTTGTGCCCCAACAACACAGAAGATGTTTGAAAAGACACATAATTTCAAATAATACACATATTTGAAAGAACAAAAATTTAAAAATATTATTCTTAATATAACCACAATTAGCAACAAGATGTGTCTGTACTACTTTTCAAATCTTGGGATCTGACTGGATCCCACCACTCATTTCCTGTTTCACATTAATTTTCTGCAGCACTTGCTTTTTATCACTGCAACCGCTGAAAACCCAAACTGCAAAGATATGATGCCATTGATATGAATGCAGTGTGATCTGATGTGGAGGCTGTGAACTACCTCCAGTTTGTAGGTTCAGCAGTGTCCAACATGTTAAGTACACAACGTATGTTTTCCTTGAAATGTTTAAATATCCTAAGTTGCCCCTATGGATTTACTACAGCAGCCAGAGTACTGGCGTATAGTTTGGGAATTAGGGACACTGCTCTCTGTCCTCTGATCGAGTTGGATGAGGCTGTGGGAGGTATAGGAGCACATCCTGGGCCTTGGAAGACAGAAGGACGTGTGATGGATGTTAGGAAACCTGGCGTAGTCCTGGCCATCAACTCACTGTGGAACTCTAGTTTCTCAGAGCCTCAGTTTTTATTCAATAAGGGGCCCAGACCAAAACATTTCTTTAAAAAGTGTGTAGTTCTGTGAAATTATATACTCAGTGTAAAAGCAGTACTTTTTTCTTCCACAGTCCTGGAGAGGGGTGCCCTCCAATCATCCTGATGGTCTGTGGACCAGCAGGAACTAATGAGATTGTTCATCTGATGTAACTTGATGATTTCCTTTTATTATGAGTACTAGAGGCCTGGTGCACAAAAATTTGTGCACTCGAAGGGGGTCCCTCAGCCCGGCCTGTGACCTCTCGCAGTCTGGGAGCCCTTGGGGGATGTCCACCTGCTGACTTATGCCCACTCCCTGGGGGATCAGGCCTAAGCTGGCAGTCAGACATCCCTCTGGCAGCCCAGGAGCCCTCAGGGGATGTGCACTTGCCAGCGGAGAGCAGGCCTAAGCTGCAGCCGGACATCCGTAGCAGCTGCTGAAGAGATAGGAGAGGCTCCCACCACCACCGCTGTTCTGGCAGCCATCAGCCTGGCTTGTGGCTGAGCAGAGCTCCCCCTGTGGGAATGCACTGACCACCAGGGGCAGCTCCTGCATT
>PVJC01004440.1:0-63900 GCA_004026665.1 Murina feae
AACTTGAACCTATGCCAGAGATTGTTTCATCATAACACACATTGAAACCTCAGATAGCTTTATTTCCTGATTCTGGTCATTTCTGTTCACTAATAAAGAATATGTTAGAAAGTTATAAAACAGAGAAGTAGCTATATCTTTGTTTTAGTTTACAGTTCCAACCAAAAATAACTTAAACATTTGGAAACTCTAAATAAACTTTTAAAGGTTTCCGTGGATATTAATTACCCAGGGTATATTTTTCCAATTATCACACTTACTTAACTGTTTGGATATTATCCACCGCTTTACTTACAGTGAGAATGTAAAAACATAAATAAATATTCTTCATGTGACTGGCTTTATCATATCATAGAAACTCCCAAGTAAGTCAGCTTCACTTAGTCTTGATAAATTTTAAATATAAAATCTAAAAAAATCAAGTTTTTAATATATAAGCAGTTGAGAGAAGAAGGTATTAGTCTTAAGTTATTTAATGTATTATGCTTCTTTCAAAAGAAGGAAACTTTATTGAAATCTTAACATGTAAAAAAAGCTATATCCCCTAGGATTTTTACTTTATCACTATCAAAGTTTAACCTGTTTCAATATTTTCTCTCACATTTATTGCCCATTTATTGGCCTCTAGTTATGTAAGATAACAAACTATCATAACATAAGGTCAGGTTTTATAGCTCTTACTATGTGGTAGAACTATTCTAAGTGCTTTAAGATATATTAAGTAACATCCTATGAATTACATGAGACAACATCCCTATGAGTTAAATATTTTCACTATACTCATTTTATAGATGGAAAAACAGAGGCATAATTAAATAATTTGACCGAGATTCACTGTTAGTAATTAGAAGAGTAGTTCTCTTCCAGAGAAAGCCCTCTTAACCACTGCACAAAAGAGCCTTATAAAAAATCAAGACTATTAAAGTAGCAGGCATATAGGTAGTTAAATCTGATTTTACAACATACAAATTAACCCATTCCTAATTAATTTTAATTTGGAAATACAGCTGAAATCATAAGTTGGAGGAACTCAAAATTGATTCATCTGATTACTTTTCAACAAATTAGGCAAAATACTGTACAAGCAATTCAAGATGTGTCAATTGATGCAAAACTCATCCACTTATTTAAAGCTGGCAAAATACATTACAAAAATCTAAAAATTGTTTCTGAATTTTTCTAGAAAAAGCTCAGAACATATTTCTTATAATTTCCAACATAAGCATTGCACATGAGCACTCAACCCTGAACTAAATCTACCTTGTTAACTGTTATTGTTTACATTTGCTTTTATGACATATTCACTGTTATCTATGATTAATGTAATGAAGGGTTTACAGTCAAGAAAACAACCTTTCAATTACATACTGTGCTAATGGAAAAATACAGATCAATTTTTGCAGCAATTCTCTAAGTTCTAGTTTCCAATCTTCAGTTAATTGTTGCTAGAATTAAAGAAAGAAGGGAAAAACCCATCTTCAGATAAAAACATTAAAGGTTTCTCTATCATTTAAATTAAAAATAACCTTTATAGACACTTATATATTTAACATTGGGTAGACAACATATTGGGATGAAAGTAAAACACATTCACTTTTCCTTTGGGTGTTTGGGATTAGATAGATGCTGTCAACATTAGACTCGCAGTTACATACTCACTTTCACTTTATCCTTAGCTGATTTGTGGCCTGCTTGTCCCACAACTATAATCACTAGAGAGAATCACCTTTTACTGAGTGATAGTTGCTTGTGTAAAACATCTTACCTTTTTGTGAGTATTGGCAATTGCAGTTAATTGCTATAGCTAATGACTAACTTCTCAATACCATCAAGGCATCATCTTCTCATTCATTGTCTTCCAATTTCTATAAAGTCAACCCTGCTTTTTTCTGAGTAATGTAAACTGTCACTGAGATTTGGAGGGTATGAATTTTAACCCTGACTGTAGGTTATTAAGGTAACCTCTCTACCCCCCTAGCTTCCTTCTCTTTGAACTCAAGATATCTCATAGGATCTTGAATTAACTCATTAAAAATTCTCTCACTGAAGGAGTTTCAAGGGCTTTTTAGTAATTATGGACTTGGAAATGAGTAAATTACAAAGCTTTAACCTTTAAAAGCAACAAAATCTCTGAACAAAATCTGCATTTATGAGTCCAATAACACAGGATGAGGTCTGGTAGAAAAACTGCCTTAGGTTCAGAAATGTGCAGTGTAAACCTCAGAATTCTGAGCTGGTACCAATCTTTTTATCTCAGACTAGAGGTCCAATGTATGAAATTCATGTGAGGGGCTCAGCCCTCGCAGCCACAGAGGCTTGCCTCGGCCCTCACAGCCCCGGTTTTGTCTGGAAGGTCATCCGGAAGGATGTCCAGAATGTCCGGAAGGTCGACCAGCTGTCCGGTCTAATTAGCATAGTATGCTTTTATTATTATAGATTCTTATGTTCCCTGAAATCCTGGTTGTCAAAAGTATGTTGTCTTAGCTTGTGACAAAGACTAAAATATCTCCTGTAAGAAAGATTTTTACCTCCTCTAGTCTCTATTCACTAAGCTGCACAAATACACAGAACTCTAACTTACAACCTTGGTTCCTTTTTCTCTTTTAAATTGCATTGTTGGTTCTTTCCCTCCAGGACCAATTACACTGAAGGAATCTAGAAGGTGACCAGATAAACTCCTGTGAAAAACATTCACTCCAGGGATCCTGGAATCTACTAATAACAAGGTGAAAAGATCCCCATGCTTCTCTGTGATATTTGAAACAATAGGGTTGATAGTTTATAACCTTTGCTACACTTTATCTGCTTCAATAAAATATGCCAATAGTTTGTATACCAGGTATGAAAGTCTATAGTAGAACTTAAGAGAATCTTACATGAATTTCTGATAACTCTTCATATACACAAACAAAGGTATTGCCCCACTATCATAAACATGTAAAACATTAGCAAGCAATCTGAAACTGATGCTATAAGGATTTTTCTAGTAGTAGCCTATTTGGAAAATGATGTTAAACCAACATCAAAAAGTACATAATTTTCCAAATCTATAGAGATAAATCAGACTGTTAAAACAGTCAGTCTTGGCCCCGACTCTTAACTTTAACTTTTATAATGCTTCTGCAACTCTTGAATTTGCTCTATTTCTACCAGTGATGACTCCTTTGATCTCACTATCTCTTATCTTCTCCAGTTGGCCATTTATTTTTCTGTGAAAATAAGAAAAGTATTTAGAAAACTTTCTTAATGTTTCATGGACATTTCTAGATACATGTCTCATAAGAATTTGAATTCAACATGTTCAAAATTGAACTTATTCTCTTTTCTTCTAAACAAACACACTCCATCTCCTGACTTCTGTATTTCTGAACCTGCCATCGCCCAGTTACTCAAAATAATTTTCCCTTTCTCCTCAGAATGTCAACTCACAGAGGTTCTACCTCAAATTTCTCACATCCTTTCCAGTTCTTCCATTCCAAGTTCAATAGTTTCATAACCAGTTTCCCAACCACCAGCTCTCATTATTCCAATCAGTTCTGTGAGATACTTCCCAAATAATTATTCTGAAGAACCAATCCAGTGATATCACTTCCTTGTTGAGAAATCCTCCATGTTTCTCATTGAGAAACAAATGCACCTAAATTCTTCTCTCTGGCATTGAAGATCATCCAAATATACCTGGCACTTACTTATCATGTCCTATACACTGACCTGGGCCTTCTGTTCTCACCAAGCTCAGCATCCCAGTTTTCTCTAAAACTTTGCTTCTTTGCTGCCTTTGCTATTCTCTCGTGGAGAGTGATTATAGTCCCTTTGGTTGAGAATGGTACTCTCCAATAGAACTGTGAAAATGGAAATGTTCTACAATTCTGTGCTGACCATTATGGTGTCCAGAAGTCACAAATGTTATTGTATCCTTGACATATGGCTAGTGCAACTGAGAAATTGAATTCTTAATCTTACCTGATGAATTTAATTTTAAATATAGTTGGTATACATTATCATGTTAGTTTTATTAGTTTGGGGTATATAATATGTGTTGGTAAGATGTAGAAAAATGGGAACTTTTGTGAGCTATTGTTGGAACTTCAAATTGATGCAGCCACTATGAAAAACAGTATAGAGATTCATCAAAAAAAATAAAAATAGATTTACCATCTAGCAATTTCACATCTGAGTATTTATCCAAAGACAACAAAACCAACTAATTTGAAAAGATATGTGACCCTATGCTCATTGCAGCATTTTTTACAATGGCCAGAATATGCTATTAAATTAAATTGAAATTTCCACATTTGCTGGTAGCTACAGGAGAATGCAGGTCTGGATCCCACTTTTATCTCCATCCTACTGTCCCCAGGCCAACCTCTGTGATGCCTCTACTGATTTTCCTCATTGGAGTAGTTCTTCCTTTAATCCTTATGACAATTTAGCTATATCTTTTCATAGCTTCTATCACTCAGTAATAATATGAAAAAAAGTGATGAAAAGGTTGAATTCTGGAGCACATTACCTTATATTAGCTGTGCAACTTTGGACAATTTACCTAACTTTCTCTAACCTTCAGTTTCATTATTTGCTTGTTGCTGCCTCAGAGAGTTGTTGCAAAAATTAAGTAGGAAAAAAAGTGGAAAGCTTAGTTTTGTTTTAGTGTAAGTATCTGGGTGCATATCACTGATTGGTTTCTTAGAATTCTGAATTCAGCACCTAGTGAGATTCACTCATAACTTAAATGCAGAGACAAGTAAGATACAGTCTGGCCACTCTTCAACTCACAGACTGCTATGGGGGTGTGTCCTATCTTATCTTTTCTTCTGGATTTTGAACCCTAGGGAGCAGAAATCATATTATCTTATCTTTATGGTCTGCTAAAAGCCCTGCACAACATCTGGTATGTGGAAGACTATAAATAAGTGCGATTTATTCATTGAATATTTCTCCTCCTTTTAACATAGGTAGAATTGTTTTGTACTCTGATGGCATCTGTTTTGCTGAATCTTATATTATTTAAAGCGGTACACCATTGATGGGGAAGGGAGGGGTTCTTTCTTTTTCTTTTTTTTCTTTTTCTTTTTTTATTATTACTTAAAATATTACAAAGAGTAATAGGGACTTTTTTAAAATGCTGCGGGAAGCGGGACAAATTGTTAAAAATCGGGACTGTCCCGCCAAAAGCGGGACGACTGGTCACCTTGATTACAGTTATTCTCTAAGTAATCAATATAACATTTGAGGATAGTTTCTTTCATTGCTTTTCTTCTCCTATACTCACTTTGGGATATTTGATTATGAAGTAGAATATCCCCCAAAGAATGGAGAGTAAACAAATAAAAATTTAGTGGTTTTTTTTTGTTTTGTTATTATTTTTGTTGTTTTTAAAGAATGTTCTGGACATTGCCAACACATTTGAGATTCCTATGGATCCCAATGCTCCCACATTGTACCTGCAACTTCATGTCCCTAAGATTTGAGAATTCAGCATATTTCATGTGGTCTTTATTAGTTTTCTATATAATAGTTAACAACTCTAGTGTGTACCTATTATAAAAGGTAATTGTTGAATGAAGGATTTTTAGTGAAATGAAGTTATTTGCCTAAACATGTGTTTTTTTCCTTCCTAAATCTTATTTTACAACCATAATTTCTGTTATTTGAATATGTACATTTTTATTGCTCATATCAAAGCCATCATCTTACCCTTTAAAATACCAAGTGAGCCTGGCCAGTGTGGCTCAGTGATTGACTGCTAGCCTATGAACCAGGAGGTCATGGATTTGATTCTTGTTGGGACACATGCCCAGATTGTGGATTTGGGCTTAATCCTCAGTGCAGGGGCGTGCAGGAGGCCGCTGATCAATGAGTCTCTCTCATCACTGATGTTTCTATCTTTCTCTCTTCCTCTCCTTTTCTCTCTCTGAAGTCAATAAAAACATATTTTTAAAATATATAAATAAAATAAAATACCAAGTGATTCTGAATCATGAAACTCTGGTAAATGGGTTTTTTTCCTAATTTATGATTAAAAGTTATTCCTGATTCTTCATTGCAAAACAGAAAATTAACTGTGAAATATAGAAACTACCACATAGTAACTGACAAAATTTCTTTAAATATAAAGGGGAAACTGGGTTAACTAAAGGTTTTAAGAAGTAAAAAATAAAACTTGAATGTCATAATTTTTATGCATGAAGTCAGCAAAACAGAAGTATTGAATGACTACCAATATGAGTGAAGTTATGAATAAAGTGTAACAGGATGAATTCAATTTTCTTTCTAATACTTTCTGTGAATTAGAAGAATGTGAAAAACACACTTAAATGCCAAATGGGAATTTTAGCTTGAGGTTTGGATAATATTTAAGTTCTTAAAATTACTTGCCACTGACAAGTAAGTTTTTAACTGGGCGGAATGTAATAAGGTTTTATGTAAATCATCAGTGCTCTGTGAAATCCAATTATTGGTTCATAGACCTTTTCTTACAAAGTCTTTGCACTTTTCCTTTGAATTTCTCTCAGAAGATAATCACACAGAAACTTTTTGTTTCTTCCACTTTCCTCTCTCATGAGCTTCCCTCTAAATACATTTAACTTTTACTCTTACGTTTTTCTTTCTCCAGAGTAACATTCAACCATTCCTTACCTTCAACTTTGACCAATACTAAAATTTTTTGCAATATTTTTAATATACTGCCTTGTCTCCAAGTCTGTATCAGTTAGCCACTGTTGTTATATGCTGCAATAAGAAGTAACCCCAAAACTCAATTATATACAGTAACAAGCATTTATTTTTGTTCACACATCCACAAATTGATGAAGTTTGATTGATCTAGACTGGGTTGGCTGTGTTTGGTGTCAAAACTGTCTGGCTATCTAAGCATGTTATTTTCATGGCAAAGACAAAAGACTACATCTAAACTCACAAGTATATTTCAAACCTCTGCTAGTTTTATTTCACCAACTTCCTACTGGCCAAAACAAGTCACACAGCCAAACCCATCATCAATAGGATAGAGACAATACTCCTTCTGAAGAAATGGGGGCATTGAACAATGAGTGGACATTTGCTAAACAATAATTTACCATACCGGTTCTGAAGCTACTCAAAACTTTGTTGATACAAACCCTCTCTTCAAATAATTTTGAATAAATACTTACTAGACACCAACTGTGTATCAATATTATTCAATCTTTTATTTCTTGAACTCTCCCCCGTTTTTGAAGATTTTGTGATAAGAACTCAGTAATGATCTTTTTGGATTTCCTTCTAGATGGGTTGGATGTACACAATTGGGAGGAAAATAATGAACACTAATGCAATTTAAATTCATTGTTAGGGAAAGTTTCATAATCAGTGTTTACACTTACTATTAGGAAAAACAGGAATGATTGTTTGCACACTCTTTCCCAGAGCACAGATTTTAAGAGTGTGAAATAAACATGGCCTTTCTCCAGGGAAGTTGGTCCATGCAGCCTGGCTCAGCAGTTTTGCAAACCCGGAAATAACATACTGTCAGAATCTTTGTGATCACATGCCAGCATATCTCACAACAATCTCTGCCTTACAGCTTTTTCTCCACTTATTTTAATGCATGTGTAATTGGGCAGCCACTCTACAATTGCTGGTTATGTAGGTTCAAATTTTTTTTCTATAATAAATGATGTGAGGATCATACTTGTATATATAATAGGGGCACGGATCCATGCACCAGTGCATTCCATCAGCCTTGCCTGAGCCCTCTAGCAATCCAGGATGCCTCAGGGGATGTACTAGTGTGCGAAGTGGTAGGAGGCCAGGGAGGAGCCTGAGCCCAGGCTGGCACTGCTGTGCCTGCCACCATTGCTCTATAGAGCTGCTGCAGAGGCGGGAGAAGCTCTTGCCACCAAAGCTGTGCTCTCCAGCCCTGAGCCCACCATCTGGCACTCGCTCCTGGAGACCTGCAGCCACACGGGGCTCTGAGGCAGGAATCAGGAACACACCCCACAAGAGAAGGGATTTCCAGCACTACCCACTGAGGCAGGATGGACTGTGGCTGGGGGTTGGAAGGAAAATGGAGGAGGAGGAGGGTGGCAATTCCCACTTGCCTGCTGCTGCCCCTGCTGTGTGGGTGGAGGTTGGGTCCACCAGTACCTATCCATAGTAAGTGTCAGCTGAGCAACAATCTAGGTATGGGAGGGCACTGACCACCAAACTCCTGCGTTGAGCATCTGCTCCCTGGTGGTCAGAGTGCATCATAGCTACCAGCTGGTTGTCCAGTCACTTAGACTTTTATATATATTCTAGTGGCCTGGTGCATGAAATTCGTGCATGGGAAGGGAGGGTTGTTCCTCAGCCCAGTCTGCACCCTTTCCAATCTAGGACCCCTCAGTGGATATTCAATCCCTATGGGATCAGGCCTAAACCAGCACTTGGACATCCCTCTCACAATCCAGGACTGCTGGCTCCTAACCACTCGCCTGCCTGCCAGCCTAATCACCCCCTAACTGCTCCTCTACTGGCCTGATTGACACTTAACTGCTCCCCTGCTGGCCTGATTGCCTCTAAGGCTTTTATTAGTATAAATATGACCCTTCACAAAAAATTTCACTAACCCTGCTTTACAATAAGGGCTTGACAATTGAATCATTTCCTTTCTTTGAATAGTAGAGGGAATAATTACCTTGTCTTTAAGTTGACCTGAACATCAAATGAGATAATGACTTAGAAAAGTATAAAAGCACCATGTAAAGACAACTGTCTTTTCCATGTACGGAAAAGACAATAAAGTGGTAAAAGACAATAAAGTGGTAATATTTTTATTCTCCCCCTTCTTTCCTTTGCAGCCTTTATTTAAACTTGGAAATCTATAACAATTTCACTCCTATTTTCATTTACTCAACATTCAATATTAATTTGTATTGTTTTCAGGTTTTATATTAGGTACAGAATAGTAGTTAGAAAATCATATACTTTACAAAGTAGCCACCTGGTATTTCCAGTCCCCACCTGGCATCGTACTGTCATTACAACACTGTTGACTATGTTCCCTATTTAAGTGACAATAGGTTTGCAGGTTCCTTCCAATCTTCCTTTTGTGTTGCTTACCCTTCCTTTTCTTTCTCACTGCTTCCCTCATTTTCTTTATATAGTATCTCAATTGGCCCTCAAAGCTCAGCGAAGGCACTGGAACCCGCTTAATCCATTTTACAGACCAGGAAACTGAGGCCTATTCCAGTTGGCTGCGGAACATGACTCAGCTCTACAGGGAGCCCTTACAGCCCTGCTCTCCGCCCTTCCTAAGGGGCAGTCGTGGGGCAAACAGGACAAACCTTCCCGTCAGGCTTCAGAGCCTGTTCTCAAGCACCTCTTCATCGCAGACGCTCCGCATTCTTTCCTCTCCCCCGCCTCCCGCCCCCATTCCTTACTGCGCCCCCTTCTCCGGAGCAGGTGGTAGGCTTTGCACTCACTGTGCAGGTGTGCGCTGCTGTGGGGCAGGGCAGGCGCTGGCTTGCTTTTGGGCCAAGGCGGGAGCAGGAGTCATTGCCTCTGAAGTGCAAAGGCCATCGGGGCATCAGTCAGTTGGGGACCCTGCAGTGCGGCACCCCTCCACTGAGGAGGCGCTGCCCCTCAACCCCTACCTCAAGGCTTGCGGGCATGCTCCCCTCTGCCCAGGCGTCCTTACATGCATGCACCTTGTCCCCCACCTGGCTGACCTGCATCTTGGGCCTCACTCTCTGCAGGCGAGGCAGATCCCCACCCGCTGGCCCCCTGCCCGGACCCGAGCCCCCTCCGGTGCACTCCACCTCCCCAGGTTTTTGCCTTTGATCTGTGGCATTGGAGACACACTCCTAGCAAGCCTGGTACCCAGAGGGGCACAGGGTCAGTTCTTTGCCCAGAATGTTAGAGTTTGCAGTCTCATTTGCAGATGTAGCCCAGAGCCTGGTAGTGAAGGCAGCACCTATGTGGGGTGTCCTCATAAAGGGACGGTAGAGCACTGCTCTGCACCCCTTGGGCCGCCCACCTCTTGGCCAGCATCTTCGCCAAAGCCGGGGTACTGGCCCAGGAGCTGCCCCTCAGGCAGCCCCGCAATCGGGCCTCGCACCTCTGCTAGGTCTCCACCCTCCCCTGGGTCACCTCCTTTCTTCCACATTCGGCCTTCATCCATCCCTCTCTCCTGCAGTGCTTACACTCCAGGCCCGAAAGAAAAGGACCAAGGCCAAGAAGGACGAAGCCCAAAGGAAGTGAGTCTTGAACCCCCACATCTCTTTCTCTGGATTTCCTTCCGCACCTCCTCTCTGTGTTACGTCTTAAATGAACACCCTGTGGCCCAGCCACGTGGCCTCCGGGCGGCCTGGTAGATCAGTCTCTGCAAAGCTGTGGATCTGTGGCCAGATGCCCAGCCTGGGTCTCAGCAACCCCTTGCCTGCTGGAAAGGGCTGCTGGAGGAGGACTGGAGTCCATTGGTCATTCGCTCCCCAACTCCAGAGGAGGCACCACAGGCTCACGTCTCAGCTGCAGGCCCCGCTCCCCGCCCCCCAGTCCCCTCATCCCCCAACCCGCCTCCCCTGCCCAGCGGTTGTGATGTTATGGAATCCCAGCCTAATTTGCATATTTCTCTCTTATTATATAAGATAGATTGTTTATGTCTTAGTTTTTTTTAGGTTTGCCAAGAAAAAGGTTTTTTGGATGACAGAATAGTATGTCTTATAAGGCATTTGACACATCACAGGAGAGATCTTTACATATTTATTTGGTTCTGCTTGCTTTGTTGCTATAGAAATGAATTGTAGCCTGTGCAAATTATCTTTTCCTGTGTGACCTAATTGTTGACCTACTTCTATATTTAACTAATATCGATGTTTATCACCCATCTTCTCTTCAATCACTTTATCATTCTTAAAGTCTTAAATTTTTAGTCATCTTCAGTTGACTGACTACACATATCTTCAAGTAATTTACATTTTTTTTAAGTGGTGCAAGTAAGTGAAATGTTTTTGGAATCTTTGTGTGTTTGAAAATCTCTTCTAGTACCCTACATACCCAAGCACTTCGCTAGGTACAACCTCTTTCTTCATAATGATTTAGATGTTGCTTCATTTCTTGTTGGTATTAATTTTTCCAAAAAGAAAATGAGGCCAGGCTAGCTTCCTTTCTTTCACAGATAACTTACATTTTCTCTCTGGATGTGTCTAAGACTGTTTCCCTTGTTTTTCAAAAATTTCCCAGATGTTTTATTAATCACTGAGTAGTCCTCTTGATCTACTCTAGAAAATGGCATTCGGTTATTTTTTTTTATTGGTGCTACTGTGTCATTTGTTTTGACTTCTTTCTCAGGGATAGCTGAGACAGTTTAAAGCTCTGCCCAGCTCATAACCTACTCACCGTCAACACACTGCTGTCTAATGAAGGGCTTATAGGTACAAGCCAGAGGCCCTCTCCTCTCCTCTAGTCTGCAACCTTTTACTTAGGTCACTCTTCCCACACACTGGTACCTGAGTTCTGCCTCTCCACTTGGACTTTTGTGTCCTATCTTTCCATGAAACAGGCTGCCACACATTCTGTTTGGGGACCGCTTTATACGCTGTCTGACTTCTGATTCCAGTGCACAACATTGGCTAAAGCGAGCTCTCAGGAGGCAAAGCCAAGTCTACTGTCCCAGATCTTTTTTATCCAGCACAAGAATGCAGACACTCCAAAGAGCCAAATTTCCTGAGTATATATATGGTTTGTTTGTTTGTTTTTTCTTTGTGAAGTAAATAGAATCAGTAGATTTTAGTTGACTGGTGTACATGATCTTTCCACCCAAATTTCCACACTTGTTTGAAACATTATTCCAGGGAAACAATTGCTTGTTTTTCAAAAGCATGACTTCTTTTGAAACAACGAATTTTACCCACTTAAAAACCAGTTGCTAACTTTTTCTCTCAAATGATGCATTTAAATGTTTAATTTTCAAATTTGTTTTCAAAGGAGAGTCATTAGTGAAAGGACTCGGGCAATTTTTCTAAATCAACAGTATATATTTTCACTAATTATTCGAACAAACAATGTCCCTTTAATTGTCACCAAGCCAATAATAAAAGTTTGGTTTGGTTTAGTGAAGGCAGAGTAAAGCCACTCACCAATGGCCTTGTACAGTTTCTTGTACAGATCAGCTCTCATACAATTATCTAACTCTGGTGTGGGAGAGCGAGATCAGTCCCCTAATAATGACTGACATTGGATTTCTCACTCCTAGACAAGAGCTCAAAGTCAGAGTTAGCCTGATTTTTAAAAATAATAATAACACAAGGAAATTTTTCTTCTACCCAGTACGGTAAAGCAAATTCATACCAGGTCACGTATATTGCATACAAACATATGAAGAGGGTTGTCAGATGCTACCCAGGGCAGGGGTTCCACACTCATCCTTAGGAGTTTGGGGAATCCTAAAGGAAAGCTAAATAGGCAGTGTCTCTCAGTTCCACTGTAGCTATCGAGTAGAATTCTCTTGGGAGCTTTTATACTTCTAATGTCCAGCCATACCCCAGACTAATTAAATAAGAATGGTTGGGCATGGAACTCAAACATCAGTTTTGTTTTGTTTGTTTTGTTTTGAAGCTCTCCACCATCCAGATGAGAACTACTGATTTAGGAGAATATTCTGAGTCATGTAGCAGTTAATAATGAGGCCGTGGGGCAAGGGATGGGGCGGGGGCAGTGAGAGTGTGAACGTTTTAGGCAGATGAAACTTGATGTGCAAAGGCATGAGGTATGAAACTGAGGAAGATGCGTTGCACTCTGCATTTCTGAGAGGCAGAAGAAGTATTGAGAGAAATAGTTAGACAGGCCCAGTAGAATTCTGGTACTTTTCTTGTTGCCAGGTTAAAAGCTTGGGTTTTATCCAGAAGTATCCCCTGATGATTGGAATTGGGTTGCTGTGGAGTTTATCAAATTGGATTAGCATGTGAAAGGGAGCGTGTTGGCAGTAGCTTGGAGAATGACCTACAGAGAAAGGCAGACAAGACTGGTGGTACAAAGAACAGCATTATGAGGCCATGCTCAGAGGAACAGGTCAAAAAGAAGTATCATAGATATTTAGGAGGTGACATTGATGGGGTTTGGAAATGCACCTCTCAGACCACCTGCGGTATGCAGTATAATTTACTGATGGCCTCAGCTTCTATCCCACTAGATACAACACTTCACTTATGACAACGGCAGATTTCCCATGGGCTCCTCTCAGCCAATGAATAAGCTCACTTAGCTGCTTTTTTTCTTTTACCCTTCGCAGTTCCCCTCTCTCCCAATAGTATCTTGTACATCCCACCCCATCTTAGTGTCTGCTTCTTGGAAGATTCACATGAACATTGTACTAACTAAGTGTGGGGAAATGGAAACGAGAAAGTTCTAAGAGGATTCTCAGGTGGATGCCTGGGGGGAGGAGGGGAATGAATAAATTCTGGTAACAATTACAAGGAATATGATGAGAGGTTAGGAAAGGCAAGATCAACTTCGTACATGTCTTTAGAATTCTAGGACATTCAGGTAATAGTTCCCATAGGGAACTGCATTTATACATCAAGAAGTCAGAAGAGTATGTAGCCTAGTAATGTCATAGATTTCAATTGATTTAATAATAATAATAATAATAATAATAATAATAAAGTCAGAGGAGAGTTTAGAGCCACAGGTATAGATTTGAGAGTCATCACACATTGGTGGTAATTTGACCTGGGGCCATGAGTGAAAACACCAAGAACACTGGCTAGTGTGAGGAGATAATCAAGTATAAAACGGAGAAAATTATGGAGGATACAATGAAGAAAGTCTGAGAAAAGGCTGAAAATGTGGGGAATACACATGCACATACATGAAATTCTTTACCTAAAACGATGGAGGAAAAAGTGTGATTAAAGTTTTGTCAAATACCCCTGAGGGCAAAGTATGTTAAAAAATGAAATGATTGTCTTGGCATGGAGTATGTTAAGTAAGCTAAGTGAGGGTTGTTAATTAGATTGTGGAAAATGCCCCAGTGCAAAGTGTTTAAGAAGGATGGGAAGTGAGGCTGCTAGACAAGAGCTTTGGAAGAGCTGCGGTGTGAAGGAATGAGAAGATGTAGGATGCTAGCTGGAGGACCTAGAGAGGTATTTCTGTTTCTTTTTGAGATGGAGGAAACTTAAATGGATTAACAGGCAAGCAGCAAAGAGCCAGGACTTAGAATGAGAGAAGCAAATAAATGATTTGGAATTTTCCTGGAGAGTTAGAAAAGAATTAAATTAATAACAGAAGTGGTAGAGTTAACTTGGTCAAGAGACAGCATGACTCACTTTCCTCTAAGTTGATAATAATAAGGAAAAATATCTAAGTTTCAAGGTGTAAAAAAGGGCCATTTCTCTATGGTACTTCCTCCTCTATGAAGGATAATGCTGAGAGAGGGGCTGGTACTGAAAAGAAAATTGATGAAAAAATAAGCAAATTCTAGAAGGTACAAGGACTAACAAGGTCAGTGGTGAAAGGAGAGAATAACAAGCAGAGCATTGTGGTGATTAGACTATTAGTTGTGTTGAGAGTTTGGCCATGAATTGAGTCTCTGAATTCCATTTTCTCACATACACCTCTGGGGACTTCCCAAGGAGGATATATACCAAGGACCAAGAACATTACTAAAATGACACAGTGGAACCTGTAGGGATAGTGAGATACATAGAAAAATGAGCCATAATGGTACATTTTTGACTCTGGTTTAAGATCCGGACTGAAAGAAAACCAAGATCATCAACTTGACTCCTTCCCCCTAGGCCCACACTCTCATCTCTTAGAAAAAGATTTTTTTTAAAGTGGAAGGCCCATGAGCAAAATCTATTTTAATCCACAGACTATTTCTTAATTTGAATTAATTCCTGACATGAAAAAAATCAGATTTTATATAGTAAAGAAAGGAAGGATGGAAAATAAAAGTTCATATGTAGAACAGTGGGCTGTGTAGAGTAGAAACTAGGGTTTTCCCAGTGTTAGCATGGAGAATCTCACATCCTGAAAACCTCAGTTACACGTAAAATAGCAGCCACTCTTTTAAGAATGTGCTCTGGGGTTCACCAGAGTTTCTACCAGACCAGCATCAATTATTTGGCTGGTTCCATAGATTCCGAGTCTTCTAGACTTGAACCTATCAAGGGCTTATAAACAACTGATTTAACCCTCCCACTCCCAGGCATTACCTCCCAATAGCGAAGAAACTGACCTACTTAAAGAATCTTAGGCGGGAACAGAAAGAAAGCAATTCACATACGTGAATGCTTATAAAGAATGAATTTCTACAGTTCACACTATAAAGTTTGTCAGCTGCAAATCCGTATATTCATTATTCACTAAAGTCCATGCTCAATAATGGCTTATCTTTATACCTTCACTTCTTGTGGTGGGCCTAGGTAAGAAGTAGAACTTGGGTTCCCTATTGTGGTTGGAAGCTACTGCTACATAACTGGACTGGTTGAGTTTTGGGGGGCAGTGAGAAAGAATGGAATGAGGGATAGTTAATTGGGCCAGGTTTTCCTTTGGAACCATGAGACAAGATGCAGTTAACTGGACCAGATTTCCTTTGGAACTCTGAGCCTATAGAATCAGCTTATTAACAGAGGACATTGGCAATCAAGGGCCGCCTTGAGGTGCTAGGGCTCTCATAGTCTGAAGTTTGGTGCATTGTTGCTGTTGGTGAAGGTCTGATTGCACAGTACTCCAAGATCAGCCAAGATAGATCCCAGACTGCACTCATGAGCCAAAGAAGAACAAAAGGAAATATTATGTAAGAGTTCCAGAAACAGCTAGCCCCAGGTAGTCCAAGTGATTTGTGGAAGCCACACAAGATCTGTGGCTGGAAAGATCAGTGACTTTCCTCTAGCCAGTTCCACTTTTCGAAATATAAATATTTCCCTGACTGGTTTGGCTCATTAGATAAAGCATCGGCCTGCGGACTGAAAGGTCCCAGGTTCTATTCCGGTCAAGGGCATGTACCATGGTTGTGGGCACATCCCCAGTAGGGGTTGTGCAAGAGGCAGCTGATTGATGTTTCTCTCTTATCGATATTTCTAACTCTCTATCCCTCTCCCTTCCTCTCTGTAAAAAAAATAAATAAAATATATTTTTAAAAAAGAAATATACATATTGTATAATAATCTATTACATAGCAAATATAGCATACTGGGTATTATTTAGATGTAAAATCTGGGCTGTTATTAGGTGTATTAAATGTGACTATATTTCAATTGAATGGAGTTCTCCCAATGTTAAGAACTTTCTCTTAAGTACAAGTATGGGTACTACCTCTAAAAAAAAAATCTTATCAATTTTATAAATAATACTTCAGATTAAACAATAGTTACTCAGGTAAAGTTAAATACATCAAGGGGTGTGGTAGTGAGATAATAGTGTATAAGTACTGGTGTGGTTTCGTAATTGCTATGATACACCCTGATCTTCCCTACTTCATGGGTCTGAAAGTGGATATGTTTGGCTGTGTTTATTCCCATAGCTCTTCCAGCTGGCAGGGAGGGTCCCTGACTACTATCTGCCACTTTGCCACCAATGCTATTGCACTAGACACCACTTTTCCACTGAGATGTCATGGTCTATATGAGGTCGACTAAAGCTAAATGGGCTGGTTATTCTATCAAGAGAAAAATGAAAGAGTTATTCAGAAAATCAGAGTAGTCAAACTCATTCTATTTTTTTTTAAAAAAAGGCTATTTTTCTTAAAGCAGATTAAAACTTAGCAAGTGGCAGTTAATCTATCAATATTTGGTGAATTAATATTTACATAATAAATCATTTGCCTTTGGTCAAGTTTTAATGTTCTGGAACAAATGATGGCTTTAATAATTAAAACTAATTTGAAAGGCGAAATGCTAAAGTTGGCAGAGCTCTGTTACTGGAACAATTATTTTTCTACTTTTTGGCATAACAGCAAACCTCGTCACTTAAATTTATTATTCCTATAATAATGCAAAGCAAATGTTCTTCTTTTTAATATTAATCTCTCAGTTTAATATCTAGTAATAGTTGTGCTTTTTAATTTTTTTTCATTTCTTATAATGCAAAAATTGTTAATGGGCAGTTAAAACTATGTAAAACAGCATCAAAATGACTACTAGTAATTAACTAAGAGAATTAATACAAAATAGAGATTAGATTTTATAGAAATCATCTTTTTTAAACAGGTTTACTAAGTTTTAATTTATGTACAAAGAGCTATAAACATTTAATGCATACAACTTGATGAATTTGAACATGTGCAAACACCCATCACCAGAATCAAGATAATAGACATATTCAATACCTCCCAAAGTTTCTTGTGTTTCCGTGTGTGTGTGTGTGTGTGAACATTTAAAATTGGGTCTACCTTCTTAAGAAATTTTGAAGTGCATAATACTGTACTTATGAAGAAGAATGGCACTAAGAAAATAAATCTGGAGTTATCAACTAGGAAAAATAATTCAGACAGTGATTTTTAAAGGTATGTGCACATTCAATGACCCATACCTTCTGCAGTTACAATTTTTTTCACTCACACCGATGGCACCAGCAGGCCCAGTGTCTCCTGGCCTTCCACCCAGTGGTTGAAGGCAGCCCAAGGCCAAAATCTTGGGATCCACTATACAATACAGAGAGCCACCCAGATGAAGCAACTCTCAACCTTCCACTCAGCAGCAGATGATCCAGACAGGCATCTCCTTGCTCCCTCCTCTCACTGACAGAAAGCAATCAAGTCCAAAGTCTCCTTGAATTCCACTTAGCAGCAGCAGAAGTTCTAGGACAGGCCCTCCACCCAATAGCAGAAGGCAATCCATAACCCACAATTTCAGGCAGCTGATGGCCCTTCACCTAGTGGCAGTGGTATCTCAGGTAGATACTTCTCTCTTCCAATAACACTACAGAGACAGAGTAGAAAGCACACTAGTAAAGAATGGCTAGAGGACAGAGCAGGAGAAATGCTCTGTCTCTGAAGATAGTACTAATAGGAATCAGATACTACCGCTATCTGAAAATATTTCAAAACCACCACCATAAAATATCTTCAACAAGAAATTACAAACTCTCATCTAATCTAATAAAAGCATAATATTGAAATTGACCATTTCTTTGGGATGCCTAAGCCACGCCCACCAGCCAATCAGATTGATTGTATGCAAATTAACCCAGCCAAGATGGAGGCCAGCAGTCACAGAGCTGGAGTAAATAGGCAGCTTCCATTGCAGCAGGAGTAAAACTGTTTGTGGGCGGCTAGGCCCCTCTGTGCTCCAGGCAACAACATGTTTGCAACAATGTCTCAATTATAGAAGCCTCCGAGCTGAGCAAACAGCAGTTCTGCCTGCGACTACTAAGGCAACATTCTTTCAATTATAGAAGCCAGGAGCTGAAGCAGAAAGGAGGCTTCATTACTTGCCTAGGCCTTGGCTTAAAGGAACAGTGTATCAATTATAGAAGATAAATAAACCCCAGAAACCTGCTTTCAGTCAGCCTTGCTGGGACATTGGGTCAATGGGAGCTGTGGACAGCCTGAAAGCCAGAAAACAGACCTCAGTCTGTCACCCAGGCTGGCCACACCCCAACGGGGTGAGGGACCCCACTGAAGGGCCTGGCCAACCTGAAAACAGCCCTCAGCCCCTCACCCAGGCTGACCAGGCATGCCAGCAGGTGGACATCCCCAGAGGGGTCCCAGTCTGTGAGAGGGCACAGGTCGGGCTGAGGGACTTCCTGAGTGCACAAATTTTTGTGCACCGGGCCCCTAATTATATAATAAGTAGAAATTATATAACTAAAAATTATACTAACAGCATCAACAAAAAGTCACTAGATAGACTCAAAGTAAAAGGAATCAGAGAACTTCAATACAGACAAACCAGTAGAATTTATTCAATATGAAAAGCAGAGAAATATATATACATGACATATATAAAACTTTAGAGAGAGACAATAACAAAATAACTAATATTGGTATTATTATAGTCCCAAAGGGAGAGGAGAAAGAAAGTAGGGCTGAAAAGGTAACTAAAAAAATAATGACTGAAAACCTTTTAAATTTGGCAAAAGACATGAACATACGGATTCAAGAAGCTGAGCAAACTTTAAATAGGATAAAACCAGAGAATTCCATGCTAATACAGATCATAACTTTTCATGAATTTTATATCATAACATTTACTACATATCAAGCACCATGCTAAAAACATTGTTTATATAATTTCATTCTCACAATAACCCGTTAGAGTAGGTACTACTATTATTCTTTTATTAGGCAGGAAAAAAAAACACACCCTAATGCTCAGTATCACATTGTTAATAGTCAACCAAATTCATTCTATTGGGCAAAAATCCTTTAGACCTTAAGCTGGTATCTTTCTCTAATAGAACTAATACTTTTGATCTATAAAGTAATCTACAATTGTATTGAGTGTTCATTAGTTCTTTACTGCATTATTATGAACTAGAGGCCTGGTGGACAAATTTGTGCACCAGTGGGGTCCCTCAGCTTGGCTTGCAGGATAGGGCTAAAACCAGCTCTCCAACATCCCTTGAGGGGTCCTGGATTGCGAGAGGGCACAGGCCAGGCCTTACCGGGGCCAAGGAGGGACGCTGGTGCATGATCAGGGCCAAGGAGGGTTGCTGGAGGTTGGCCAGCCTAGGAGGGACTGCGGGAGGGCTCCAGGGTTTGTTGAGCCTGTCTTGCTCAGTCCTGATCAGCTGGACCACAGCAGCAAGCTAACCTACCAGTTGGAGCGCCTGCCCCCTGGTGGTCAGTGCATGTCATAGCGAGCCGTTCAGCTGCCTTAGCATATCATTACCATATTATGCTTTGATTGGTAGAACGGCTGACTGGCTGACCAGACAGACACTTAGCATATTAGGGTTTTATTATATAGGATATTTCTAATGTAAAAAATTCAAGGGTTATAACAGGCATTTTGCAGGATGGATTAAAGAGGGTTGTTTCTAATTTGGAGAAGAGAAAAATGGTGTTAGCTAATAGCACTGGAAACCAATAAAATATTATTGGTATAAAAAAGTAGAGTTAATTTGCAGCCTGTGGTTTATTTTAATTGTGAGAAAAGGAAAATCTTAGTTATCAAAATTTTTCATACACTAGTCTTGAAATGTGACTGACATTATATTCCTCTGTAGCTGTCACCCAACTCTCCTGACCTATAGCCTGAGCTATCAACGTTTTATCATGTCACAATTTAGGGTTGGTCATACTACATGTTTTCTTAAGTTCCCCATATTATACTCAAATTTTACAATCTGTGATTTGCAATAAACTCACAGAGATACAGTCTCTATCAGCTTTTATTAGAGAGAAGGACATAATAGTCTCTCTCTCCGTGTCTCTCTCTCTCACAGACACACACACACACACACACACAGCTGTTCAGAGTGTGACACCAGGCTGCCTTCTATTCCTGTTATCTAGAAATAGCAGAGAGACCTTAGGTGCCCCTGGCAATTCTCAAAGAGGCATGCCCAGTCGAGTTGAAGTTGGCTGACACACATAGTGATTCAGCAATTTATCTGTAGAGAATGTGAGAGGGAGAAGAAGGATTTTTTTTTGTCCTGAATTTGGGTAAAGAACATTTCTCATCATGCACAAATAGACTTCTAGAGTTGTTAATTTTGTTCTTTATTCTAAAGCTTCTAATGCATGTAACTGGCTGATTTCAAAGCAAAAATCCTATTTGCCATAATTAAGCATTCAGATGTGGAAACTGATTTTATAAGCTCACACAAGAAAGAAAATAACATTTAAATTAAGTGGAATTAAATGGTGATTACAGAAATGTATCTATATTACATGGCTAAAGGCACAGGAGACTTTTTTTTTCTTTTTGGTTATGAGACGTGTGTTCCATTTAAATCTAATAGACATCTGGGAGCCAGATTGATAATTTTCTTAATCCTATTTTATAGAAGAGGAAGAAGAGGCAACAGCACAGTAAATGAATGTTCCTCGAGCCATGTGGCAGGATACAACATATGAATGACATTACTCCCTGAAATCAGACTGTGCCTCTCCAGACAAAACCCATTTTATTAAAATGACATCAAGTCTTCCTTAAATTGGCAGGTTAAAAAAAGCAAACCTTAATATGAACTCTATCAATCTTTCTATCAAATGATTCAATGTGGGTATGAAATAGCTCCATTTAAAAAAATGACATCAAATAATATTTCAAAACAATTTTTTCTCAAAAAAGTTGCTCTTTTAGAAGACAACTGTACTGACTGCTTGGGTGCATGACTTGACTGGGCGGGGTGGGGGGAGGGGAGAGGTGCACAAAGGTACAACTCCCCAAGAGGCAAATGAAAATCAGGAGCAGAGAGAGAAGAATAAACACTTTCGAAACCTATCCTAAATTCTTTCCTGAGATTCCCATGAGCACTTTAGCTCTAGAACAATGTTTCCAGAAACACAATCTATCAATAAGGACATTTATAGGGCAATTACTATTACCCAGGGAATTTGTTCTACTCTTATTTTACAGTATATCTGCCAAAAGAAAATCACATATGGCATGTTGTGACTTGGCTCTAAGTTTTCTAAAAGCTTTTCTTTCTTTTTCAGCTGAAACTCTGAAACTTACCTGCTACCCTTTTGGCCCAGAGCCAGGTCACAACTAACTCTACACTGCTGTGTTTCTCTGTATCCCAGACAGCCTTCTATTTCAGAGCATGGCACAAATAACAGTGTGCTGATAGTAAAGACATAGAATGTTAAGATGAGGCCCTGGGAATAGGGTCAGGAGGAGGAAAGCATGGAACTTCTTGGTTAAAGCCTGTAAAAGGCCAAATAAGCAGCAAACACTCAGTCACTGAAGCACCAACAGGCAGATTCCTTATAGCCGCTGTAATGACAGGCAACCCCCTTGATAGTTGCTAAGACAACTTCTTTGACAACAGACTTAGAAGACTCCTCGTCTGCCTCCTGGGAGATAGGCCATTGAACACTCCGCTTCATTATTCTTTCATTAGATGTCCAGTGCACGAAAATTGTGCACAGAATAAGGGGGAGGGTCCCTCAGCCCAGCCTGCACCCTCTCAAAATCTGGGACCCCTTGGGGGATGTCCAACTGCCTATTTAGGGCCAATCATGCCTGCAGATTGGGCCTAAACTGGCAGTCAGACATCTCCATCGCAATCTGGGACCAGTGGCCCCCAACTGCTTGTCTGATCACTCTGCCTGACTGCATGATTGCTCCTAATCACTCTGCCTGCCTGCCTGATTGCCCCTAACTAAGGTTACCAGATGTCCCACTTTTGGCAGGACAGTCCCGATTTTTAACAGTTTGTCCCGCATCCCGCGTCCAACAGCATTTTAAAAAGTCTCGATTACTCTTTGTAATATTTTAAGTAATAATTTAAAAAAAGAAAGAAAAAAAAAAGACACCACCTCCCGTCAATGGTGTACCACTTTAAATCTGGTCACCTTACCCTAACCACCTCTGCCTGCCTAATTGCCCTAACTTCCTCTGCCTATCTGATCACCCCTAACCATCTCTGCCTGCCTGATCACCCCTAACCACTCACCTGCCTGCCTGATTGCTCCTAACCACTAATCTGCCTGCCTGATCACCCCTAACCACTCTGCGTGCCTCCCTGATTGCCCCTAACTGTTTGCCTGCCTGATCATCCCTAACCACTCACTGTGGGGGGTGGCAGGCTGTGTGAGCAGCCATGGTTGTTTTGGCCTCTGGTCATTCTGGTCATTCTGCCATTTCAGTCACTGGACTTTTATTATATAGATTATTTATACATCCATTTCCTCATTAAATAGTCCAGCCATTTAACAATTTTATCTTGAATAGTATACAACAATGCTTCTAAAAATTTGCCTGGCTGGCATGGCTCAGTAGTTGAGAATTACCCGTGGACTAAGAGCTCAAGGTTTGATTCCCAGTCAGGGCACGTGCCCAGGTTTCAGGCTCAATCTCCAGTGGAAGGTGTGCAGGAGGCAGCTAATCAGTGATTCTCTTTCATCATTGATGTTTCCATATCTCTCTCCTTCTCCCTTCCTCTCTCTGAAATCAATAAAAACATATTTTTAAAATTAATAAACGTTCAAAATACTTGGGTATCTTAGTAAAATGCAATCTCTCTTTCAGAATCTAGGACAGGTTCAAAATTTTGCATTTCTCCTAAGGTCCCAAGGGATTCCTATGCTGCTTCTCCAAGGGTAGGAGAGATAGACATCCATTTTATTTCCTTTTGCCCCTACACCAGTGGTGTTCAAACTTGTAGAAAAATGTAAATTCCTGGGCCCATTCCATACCTACTGAATCTTGAGGTTGGATTCAGCAATCCTTGTTTTACTAAACCTTCCAGTGACTCTGGTGTTTGCTCACATTTCAGAACCAGAGTCTAGAGACATAGTTCTTAAAAGATGAGTAGGTATTAGAACCACCTGGGGAGCTTGCAGGTTGAATTATGTCCCACGAAAAGAAATGTTGTAGTCCTAACCTGAGATACCTGTGAATGGGACCTTATTTAGAAATAGTCTTTGCAGCTGTGATAAAGTTCAATGAGGCCATACCTGATAAGGGTGGGACCTAAATCCCATGACTGGTATTCTTATAAGAAGAATGAGGTTTGAAGACACTGACATAGAGAAGGAGGCTATGTGATAAGGAGGCAGAGACTGGGAGCTATACAGGGAATGCCAAGGACTTCTAGCAACCACCAAAACCATATGAGAAACAAAGAACATATTCTTCCCTAGACCCTTCAGAGGGAGCATGGCCCAGCCAATATGTTGATTGCAGACTTCTAACCTCCAGGACAATAGCAAGTAAATTGTTATTGTCATAAATCACCGAATGTGTGGTATTCTGTTTCAGCAGCCTCAGGGCACTTAATACAGAGCTTTGGGGGGAATACCTGTCTCCTTACTACTCAAATCAGCATCTCTGGGGATGGCGCCTCTGCATGAGATTTCAGCATCTTCCTCAAAGGATTTGTACATGTGATCAGAAATCCACAGTTCTAGGCAAGTTTAGATGTATATAGATTATTCATACTTAATTTTCAAACATGTCAGAAACACTACAAGCAGTTGCGTGTCCATGTAAATTATCTAAAAGTTTTTTAAGTCTCAAAGTCAGTTATTCAGATAAGAAGTATATTGAGACAACATTTTTCGGGGTTCGGTTAGGGAAACAGTGATATTAGGATCACCTGCAGCCTAATAATCAAGCATGTTCTGGATCTAAAATCTAATGACTAGACTCTCCAGGGGCAGGGCCTGGGCAGTTCAAGTTGTCAAGCTGCCTTGAGAGTAGCACTGAAAGTGGCAGACCATCTATTTAAAGGTGATTGAGCCATCAGCGAGAATCTTCCCAAAGTTGCAGAAATTGATTGAACATAGAAAAAGAGCCTGAATGAGTAATACCATCAGTAGGAAGTGTTGAGAAACAGGTGCTGGAACAAAGAAGGGTCCTTTCTGGAAGCTGACGAGCATCAGGTGGGGCTAGTGAGAGACAGAGAAGTTTGAAATGCATGGTTGAAGAAACACCCCGATGATATCTGGGAGTTAAGTAGAAATATGGAATCTTGGGCTCACCTCAGCCCTATTAAATAAGAGACTTCATCATAACAAGCTCTCCAACTGATATAAACATACATTACGTTTTGAGAAGAGCCATCCTGGTGCCAGTAAGAAACCTGTCAGAAGTTTCTGAGCATGGAAGTGCTATGTTAAAACTACGCACAAGCAAGCTTAGCTTAGTGGGGCTGTTTAGGGTGAATGGGCAGTGTTGTTCCAATGATGGCAATGTTCTTCATCTGTGCTGTTCAATACAGTAGCCACGTGTGGCTATAAAGCACTTGAAATGTGGCTAATGTGACACAGAAACTGAATTTTTATGATCTTAGTCATTTAAAATGTATGTTTAGATAGCCACATGTGGCTAGCAGCTACCGTGTTGGACAGCGCGGGCTTAGAGGCTGCAAGGTAGGAAGTTAGGAGGCATCAGTGGTCCGAGGTGCTCTGACTGAATCTGTGGGTGTGACATTGTCATGCGGTATCAAATGTTTGTTAGTTCTCATGCCATTTTTGATATGCGCTCAGAAAAATGTAGGCAATCCAATTTCCTGTGTAATGAAGAAATGAACTAATGACTGTTTAATTGTGCCTACAACCAACCTTCAGTTATAAAGGATCCGATTATCCTGTATAGTGCTTTTCTAGTGCTTTGCTTCTCTTTCCTTTCCATGTTGCCATTTGCATTCCTTGTCTTGTCAATGTCACGTGCCAGAGGATCAACAGAGACAAGGAAACTTGTGTTGCAAAGGATCTAAACTGGTGAAGAAAAAAGACACCATTCTTTGCCTGATATTTTTGTTTGGGTTTGTTTGGTAAATTTCAAATGTCTGTTTCTCTCCAAACTCATTGTCTTTTTCCTGGTGACAGGAAAATTGTGAGTGACATGCTATTGATTACTATTATTAGGGTTTGTGTGGCATCCCAATACTGACTTGAGAAATGGAAGGATACATATCTGTGAGCCTTAGCAGCCTACAACTTGCTTTTGCTCTGGCTTCCTTAGCTCATCCTACTGACGCCCCTTCTTAATCCATGGCCCTCCCTCCCTCACTTCATGCTCAGGAAATCAAAACCTATGCCTGAGTTTCTCTAAAGCTCCAGATGTCCCTCTTATTCAATTTCTACCTCTTTCAATTCTGTGATACCCAAGCTTATGCTCTGAGTGCTGCTGTCCTTTTGTGCTCTGTTTCTTACAGTTCCTTTCTTAATTTTTAGTCAGCAGTCTACCAACTCTTCTCTTCTTGAGCCCTCTCCCCAGCTTTTAATGAGCAGACAGTTTTACTTTCTAGTCATGCTCTGGCCAGTTTAGAAGATTCCAAGAGTAAGGTCAGATGGAAATGTTTCTGAAGCATCAATATAATGAATTAGGTCCCCAAAGTTGCTATTTTTAAAGATATTTGCCTTTTAAAATAGGACATAGTTCTAAAGGGCTTAATAGATTTATTCATTTATAAATAATTATTGAATATCTAAACACAGTCCCTGCTTGCAAAGTGCTCAAACCCTGTTAGAAGAAGACAAATGCAAATAAATAACTTATGTACAGTATTGTTCTTAAAAATGGGAATAATACCTTAGCCAGTATAGCTCAGTTGGTTGAGCGACATCCTGTACACCAAAAGGTCACCAATTTGATTCCCAGTCAGAGCACATACCCAGGTTGGGGGGTTGATCCCCAGTTGGGGTGCATGAGGGAAGCATCCAATCAATTTCTCTCTCACATCAATGTTTTACTCTCTTCCTCTCCCTTTTTCTCTTTCTAAAATCAATAAAAGAATATTTTTAAAAATAGAAATAATGATTTGGTTATAAAGTCATTTACAAAGGATAGGAAAGACTTCATTAAAAGGGTAATTTTTGACCAGGGTCTTAAAAGTTAAATCTTCTCCAGGTGAGTGGGTGTGAGTGTTAAGGAAAACATGAACAGCCTACAATGCATGAAAAAGTGTAATGGATTTAGGAAATACCATAAGCCTGGAACAAAATGTATGAGACGTTACATTGATTTCTGAGTATTTAGGTAGGGAATAGATTGTGCATGGCATTGAGTAATTCTGACCATATCTTATTTGTGGCGATAAGCTGTGTAAAAGTTTTAATAGGGACTAAAATATTAATATGGATAATGAATTGGTATAGACAAAACAAGAGTCAAGGAGGTAAATTAAATGGTATTACAACAATTTAGGCAAGAGATGAAGAGGTCTTAAACTGAAAACATAGCAATGGGATAGAGAAAGCTTTGAGATCAGGTGGAAGCTGAAAAAATTTCCTAATTTAAAAGTACAATGAGGTTTTTAGTAATTTTTTAAAAGCTGGCCCGGGTGTGGCCAGCTGGGGAGAGACCAAGGGAGGCTGGCTCCAGGGCGTGTCTGGCTGTCTTGCCCAGTCCAACCCCCGCTGGCCACCTTCTAATTAATTTCCTTTCAATGTGCACAAATCCGTGCATCGGGCCTCAAGTTCTTTAGTAAAATCACTGCACTGACAACATAGAGCTGGATTGATTTGGAGTAGAATGAGCATAAACTTGAAAATCAGAAAAGCCTACAGTTGAGACCCAAATCCATCACTTCCAAGATGGGGGGCTCCTGGTCAGATACTTAGCCAGTCTGAATTTAGTGAACTGGGGGTGCTTTCTTCCTTGAAAGATTTATTGGGGGGGTTAAATAAAATATGAAGCATACTGGCACATGTGGGTATACAAGTAACATTAGCTTTCTTTCTGCCCTCTTTTCCAACTCTAAAATCCATGACAATGACCTCTTTAACATAGAAAAAGAAAAGTTCTCCTTTCGAATTGGCAGTGTGAGAGCCTAAATATTTTTTTTTTAAATAAGCAATTTATTTCTTTCCTGGTAGGATCAGGCCTAGTGTACCACTTTGTAATGAAATCTCCAAGTGACAGTTTTGTTAAATGTAACAAAATTGGAATGTGCCTGGAGCTGACATATTTCATTCAATACATTTGTCGTACAAAACATCAGATTCAATAAAGCATGCCAATGCCGCTTCCACTGCCAATTGGTTTACAAATTACTTCTGATAATACCTGAAAAGCCCCAGAGTGGAACAGTTTTTTCCAAGCCAAATGTGCAGAAAAGTTGTTCTCCGTCTTCTAAGGAGCTTTCAGAGATAGCTTTGAATTAAATCTGTTCCTCTGTGTAGATAAGCAATTATCAAATCCACCCATAGGAAAAGGACTTCAAAAAGAGAGATTTAGGATCAGTGATGGCTAGAGTCACTAATAAAATCCATTGGATGAGCAATTTCTGCACTGCCAACCTGCCAAGAAACTTTTTAAATTAGAAGGTGGATAGGAAGATTTTGTTTTCATAATGTTTGTCTGACTTCACTATTGTGAAATAAAAAGTAGCAGTTTATCTTGGAAGCTTGAGCATAATTCTATAGTTAAATCTGCAAAAACAAGATGAACTAAGACTAGCATAACAAAGGCAAGTCTTATTTGATTATAGTTTTTACAAAATGCACTTACAAAATTATGAAAATGAGGAACTTTACCCTTCTGAGAGACCACAGATACTGAGTCAGAAATTGTTGAACTATATATAAAATTTTACCAAAGACTATGACTTATAGGGACATAAAACTAACATTTTTTATTAACCACTGTGCCTTGCACTACAATGGTTACTTCAAATGTTGACCACTTATAATACAGAAATGTGTTGGAGCTGTTTTGAAAAAGAGGATACTGAGCCTTAGAGCGTTTAAGTAACTTGCCTAGCCGAGGTGGCATGGCTGAGTGGTTGAGCACTGATCGATGAACCAGGAGGTCACTGTTTGATTCTTGGTCAGGGCACATGCTCAGGTTGCAGGCTCGACCTCCATTGCTGGGCATGGAGTCAATATTCTCTCTCATCATTGATGTTTCTATCTCCCTCTTCCTTCCTCTCTGGAATCAATAAAAATATATTTAAAAACAAATAAATAACTTACCCAAACTCAGACAGCTACAGGTAAGTTTCTGTGACTCACACAGCTAGAAAGGCATTTGATTTGGTCAAATGTGAACAGGATTTGAACCCACAGCTAGCTAATCTACCTTGAAATTCCTACTGGTTTTGTTATCCTGGGTACAGCCTTTTACCTGTGAAATAGAAATGATGCCTATTATATTAGTCAGGATTCCAACAGGAAATAAATGTACACCCAGTCAAAGTAAGTGGAGATGTTAATTAATAAAGGGACGATTTAGGAGAGCGCAAATAGATAATCTGGAAAAAGGGACAGTACCCTGGGGCTACCCTGGGCTAGCGAGAAGGGAGAGCCCTTCCCAGCCCTTCTCATGTTCTAGGCAAGTGATGCAGCCTCTGGTTTCTTCAGCTCCAGGCTTTAAATGCATCCTGTGTCAGTTATTAGTCATTCACCCACTAGACGGACAGTTGTTGAGCCACCAGGACTTCAACCAGGAACAGAGTGCATGATGATGAGACAAACCGGCATGTTTGCTGCCTTCCTCAGCTTACAAGTGGGGAGAGCACACCGACAAATATAAAAGTTCACAGTGAAAATTGTTACAAAGGAGAGTTGTATTGCCCTCAGAGAGCCTATAATAGTGATATCTGAACCATTAAAGGCAGGATTCCCAGGGGCGGTGAGGAGTGAGATGTGATCTAAAGGAGTAGGAGGAAGCCCACAAGAGCTGCTTGTCACAGAAGCCAGGGACACAGTGGGTCATGAAGAGTGGCTTGGCCAGCAGGGTTGAATGATGCTAAGAGGACAAGAAAGGGGAGGACTGAAAACGCTCAATGGATTTGGTAGCATGGTGACCTTAACAAGAGAGAGTCTGGTAGGGGATTGAAACAGAAGCTACATCAGATAGTCCAAGGAGTGAGGGGAGAAAAGGAACTGGAGACGGGGTGTGTATACAATTCTTTTTCAAGAACTTGGACTGTAAAAGGGGGGAAAGAAAGAGTAAGGTAGAGTCACTTGTGAGACTGGGAGTGGTTGTTTTGTTTTTTATTCTTGTTCATGGAAGAGGCTTGAACCTGTTTAAAAATCTGGGGAAAGCTTCAGATGGAGTTTCTGAATATACAATGGAGAGAAGGCTTTGAGGGTGTACAGTTCATGAGAGGCTGGAGAGAGAAGAGGGGAGAGCTGCAGAAGATAGGATCGTATGCTTAGCGTCAGGGCTTTGAGAAATTCCTATTGGGTAGTTTCTATTTTCTATGATTGGGGTCATCAGCTGAAAGAGGGAATGGTTGGAGCTAGTGATGAGGGTCAGAGTTTTAATATAGTGAAGATTTAAAATGATAACAGGGATAGATGAGAGTGAGTTGATAAAAGAAATGTAGTGGAATTGAGGACTTACTTGAAATTGGTACTCATGGATTTTTAATGGGACATAGCTTCATGTTGCAAAATAAAATGTGATTTTTACTTTCCCACCAGTAAAAATGTGTGAATTATACTGTGCAGCACCTGGTTCAAGGCTCTTGCTTCAGACTCAATTTTTTGTGAGTTTCATTCTGAGGTTCTTCTTTTCTCACTTCAGACTAGATTTTTCTTAGAAATTTCATGCAGGTTTACAATTTGCATTATTACCTACGACACAGGTGTCCACATCAACTTGATGTGGCTTTTGGCTCAAAAATCATTCTTTTAAAAATCTTAAACTAGTTAGAGATTGGGAGAGTTCATACTAAAATCCAAGTTTCTGATTTGAAAATAAGAAAGAAACTGGAAGCATCGGGTCCACGGTCCCCCATCAGTAATGGATTGGACCTGAGTTGCAGCTGTCCCGCTTAGATGGAACAAGGCTCTGCCCAGTTTATGACAGTCTCCATCATTCCTTATTATCTACTTCACTCATTTACTTTCTCTACCCAGCAACCTTACCATGTAGACATTTGAGTTCATAATTCTCAATCTACCAAACCATGACTCCCAAAGATTTAATTTCAGCTCAGATATCTCTCTTCTACTCCAGCTACCAATGACCAACGGTGACTGGACAGTCTTTAGGTGACTGTAATTCAATATCGGAGAGGTAAGTGATCTCTCACACTTGCCGTGTCTCTTATAACATATTCTGGTTTTAGTAACATAATCTACTCATTTTACCAAACAAAAAAACCTGGGAGTACTTCTCTTTTCTATTTACCTTCTCTATGCCTATTGCTACGACTTCAACTGACACCATTTTCCACCTGGATTATTGAAATAACACTCAACCAATAAACCCCAGTTTCTCCTGTTTTCTAATACTTCCTCTGTACAGCCACAAGTGGCTCTTTCCAAGCACAATATCTCTTCTGGCACATTTATTTGAATTATGGCATTCTTCTCATAATTTTTTTAATGCGCTGGCATACTTCACATGTGCATCTTGCCAATTGCTCCTGGTTGACCTAGAATGCCTCCTGCCTCTGTCTTCTTGGTGAATCCCTACTCATCCTCTCAGACATAGCTCAGATCTCTCCTCCCCTGGGAACCATCGCCGCTAGGAAGGTAGCTTAGGCAGAGCCACCTCTCCCCTCCACTAGACCAGGAACTTAGTGTGGACACTAAGATGTGTAATTCAGTTATCCTTGGCACTTAATTCCTGGTGGCAACTGGCTCACAATAGGAATTTTAATAAATAAATTTCTAAAGTCGGGAGAAAAAGGATGTTATATTAGGAAAAGTTTTCCTAGCTTTAAAATGAAGATTATTGACATATCATAACTTTTTGACCCGAGTCACTCTATAAGAATTAATGCTAAGACCAAGAGGGTGAAACATGCTCTAAAATCTTTTGTTTGTGTTTGTGTGTTCCTAATATGTGGAAAATGTGCAATCCTTATGTTATGCTATGTATTAAAATAAATTTCAAATGAATTTTCATGCTAAATGTAACAAAATAAGCCCATAAAGGAAATAAAAGAGTAGTTACATGATATTGGTGAGAGATCAGCTATTCGGAGCATCACATCCAACGCAATAAATAAAGAAAAATACTCTTTTAAAAAATAGTTTGAAAATAAAAATATATATAAGACTTCTGAAATTTAAAAATAGCTTTCAAACCAATCAATAACAACTAGGAAAAAATATTTGAAAAGGTTTTATTCATGATAGGAAAAGGTTGTATTTATATTCATAATACATGAAATAGTCAATAACAACAAATGGAATAGAGGTCTCTTCTAATTAAAATGCATTAGCTGAAGTAAAACAGACCCCTCAGAAGGCTTTTTTTATGTATGACATGCTCCTCTGCTGTCTTCTCTGAAAAATGGTGAGTGTCAGTCTGAAGTGTTTTCCAGATAACTGACTTTATAGACACCTGGAGTATTTAGGCACTGGTATATCATTGCCTTAGGTTTTTATTTCTCTGTTTTAAGCAGTTTTATCTGAGGCAAAGCGACTACTAGATACCTTTGGAAAACACATACGATTAAAGATGTAGAATAATTTTCTCCTCTGGGGACCATGTACACCATTGGTTGAAGCATCATCCCTTACACCAAAAGCTCATTGGTTTGATTCCAGTCAGGCACTACCCAGGTTGTGGGTTTGATCCTCATTTGGGGAGCATGCTGGAGGCAACTGGTCAATGTTTCTCTCTCTCTCTCTCTCTCTCTCTCTCTCTCTCTCTCTCTCTCTCTCCACCCCCCACCCCTGCCAAAAAAAATCAATAAAAGCATGAACTTGGGTGAGGATTAAACAAACAAACAAAAAAAGAAAATAAATGACACTTTTTGCTTCAGTTTCCAAATGGTTCAATCCATACACATTTGGGGAGATGAATGATACAGTTTAAAGTACCTTTCTGAATATGCTTTCTTCCTAAAGAAATCTTTTCAGAGCTTCTGTTCTCTTTGGAGAAAGGATTGCATACAGGAAAGAAGTACACATTTGGAATATCTGATTATGCAATAAAGTTGAATAGGATAAATGGGGTAATAAATATGCAGTGGGAGAGAAAGATGGAATCATTAAAAGAGAGTCAACTAAAAACACAAAAGAGCTTGGGCCTCCCACTGCATAATTCCCGAGGTTAACTTCGGCCAGCGCATAGCTCAGGGTTTGGACTAAATTTGTTTTTCTCCATACAGTCTGTGTTTCTCCTAGCAGAGGTCTTAATCTATGTAGACAGTTGGAAAGCCTCAATCATTAGGATATGCAGGTCTGGCTGTTGTTTTTCTCTACATGTTCCTTGAAAGAACAGATGCCAGACTCAGGATCTGGAGGGAGAGTGAAACAAGAATCCAAAACCACTTACAATAAATTATAAAGCCTAAGTTATGGGTTTTTTAATTAAATGTATTATTCAGATGAATCAGTTCAGAATCTTTTTAACATCTTAGAATTCAATGATGTGCGTCATGCATAAATTAACTTGGATATGAAGGCCCATGATACAAGGTGGTATGTACAATACTGGCTTCAGTAGCCTGGGAATATCTAATATAATAAAAGAGAAACATGCAAATTGACCGTTACCACCAGCCAATCAGAGTGGCTGTATGCAAATTAACCCAGCCAAGATGGAGGCTGGCAGGGCGGCTCTGCACTGGGAGCCTCCATGGCCAGCTGGCATAGCTATGCCAGGTGTGTCAGCTCAGTGGGAGGGGGGGTCTGGCCTGGGGCCTCCTCGGGGCGTCCAGGAGCAGCTGTCCTGGGTCTGCTGCCTGGCTCCACCCCCTGGGGGACTCCCCCGGGCATGCAAGAGCACGGGGCCTCTGCAGGATGTGCAGGAGCAGCCGTCCTGGGTCCACTGCCTGGCTCTGCCCTGGGGACCTCCGCAGGGTGTCCAGGAACACCCGTCCAGGGTCCACTACCTTCATCTGCCCCCCAGGGGCCTCCACAGGGCGTGCGGGAGCGTCTGCTGCACAGTGCGGAAAATCCGAAGCCAGTTCACTGCCCAGCTCCACCCCGGGTGTGTTTGCTCAGCAGCAGGGCCCCACTGAGGGATTCTGCACCAGCGTCTGCCCCTGGCTCGCCACCCAACTCTGCGCCAGGTGTGTTCCCTCAACAGTGTGGGCCCACCAGGTGTGTGCAATCATGGGCCCTCTGGTGGGAAATGTCCAGGTCTGCACTCACCAGCCTTCCCACCCCAGTGCATGAACCCTGAAGGGGCTGTGGGCAGCCTAAAAATGGCTCTCAGCTCCTCACCCAGGCTGGCCAGGCATGCCAGCAGGTGGACATCCCCCCGAGGTGTCCCAGACTGCAAGAGGGCACAGGCCAGGCTGAGGGACCCCCACCCCCTGAGTGCACAAATTTTTGTGCACCGGGCCCTTAGTGTGATTATAATAAGTAATAGAAATGCCACCTGAGATAATATGAGAATCTGATACTCAAGTAACAAGCTTGAGTAGGAATTCAAAGCTAATGACTTCTTGCATGATTCTCTGGTTCAAATAGCAACAGAATCATTGAAGTGTTGAACGATCATAGCACACATTTTGGGTCAGATACTTGATTGTATATGTTTTGTCTTTTACCTATTTTTTGTTAAATATGCTTCATTGATTTCAGAGAAAGCAAGAGGGAGAGAGTGATAAAAACATCAATGATGAGAGAGAATCATTGATCAGCTGCCTTCTGTAGGCTCCCGACTAGGGATCGAGCCCACAACCCGGGCATGTGCCCTGACTGTGAATCGAACTATGACCTCCTGGTCATAGGTCAATGCTTAACCCTTGAACCACACCAGCTAGGCTATATATGTTTTATTAAAGTATAAAAAACAGTTGCCTAAGTTCAGGCAGAATGGATTAATAATGTGGCTGGTACAATCTCTCAGGCAAGGTGATGTAAGAGGGAACAGGAGTAAGAGAAGAATGCCAAATGTTGGCTATAGGGATGGATACCATGGTTAATTCTCCCTCATAGGAGGAGATTAGGCTCTGGAAACAGACAGACAGACAACAGGTAAGGACAATCAAATGACAAAACAACTACAATTCTTAGCGATGGGAGTCTGAATCCAGCTCCTCCTTGATCCACCATTTCCCTGATTTTCAGCCACTTTCCAGTGTCATGGAGAAACGGAGAAGTAAAGCCCAGAAATCTCTCACAAGGAGGCACAATGCATATGGCCAAGCCTCTGTGAGAGTATCTTGATCAAAATGTAATTAAACTGTATACGAGCTATCATAAAAATGTGAAAGGTTCCTGAGTTAAATACATCTACTTTAAACTGGAAGAGATCATTAATGTTTAAAGTGTTTGTGAAAGTCCGTTTTCTGCTGAATGTGATGAGAAAATGGCATATACTGACATACCTTCCAACTACAGGCAAAGTCAATCTCAAGGGCTATTCTTTAAACCTGAAAAATGTTCTGAGGGAAATCTCGTTCAGGTTGTATTGGAGAACTGAATCTTCCAAGCTTAAAATTAAAACAGTAGCAACAATAAAACTGAGGGAAGATGTGAGGTTGGATATCTAGTTATAATGAGGCTTCATTTTCCCAGCAGGGCCAGGAAGTTATTTCACACAGATGCATTTTCCACCAAACCGAAGCAATAGAACTATTTTCTGAAATATAGCATGCCACCCTGTTTGGCCAGAAGAGAATGCCGAACTTAATCATTCCTTCTCCCTGTTAGGGCCTGAATCAAGACCATCATAATGCATTGTCTTTGGTAATGACCTGAGATTCTATGACCCAAATGAATTCAACATTCTTTGCTTCTATAGATCTATCAGATTTTAGAAGCATTTGGTCTTATTCCTTTGGCATTTGTTTCTCTTCTCATATGTCCTTTTCTCTAATTTGTTGACTTTTTATATCCTCTTTGAATACTTTATCTCTTCTTTAGAGTAAAATGCTTTGGCTTTATGCTAACTTTCAAAAGGGCACTCATCAATCAACAGTACTTTTTAATTGCAAGTTTGTTATGGAGTTCTAAATGGTTGAAAATGTGTGAAATCTCACATCTAAATTAGCCACAAGGAAACATATTATTCTTTTACACTGAGAAACTTGAAAATAAAGTAAACTTCAGTATTAAAGTTCAACATGTAGAAATTCAAGTTTAAAAATAAGAATATGACTACTTATGAGAGATATTTGTTGGAGTATTCTACAGACAAATATAATCTCACTAGGGGCCCGGTGCACAAAAATTTGTGCACTCAGGGGGTGGGGGTCCCTCAGCCCGGCCTGTGCCCTCTTGCAGTCTGGGACACCTCGGGGGGGATGTCCACCTGCTGGCATGCCTGGCCAGCCTGGGTGAGGGGCTGAGAGCCATTTTTAGGCTGCCCACAGCCCCTTCAGGGTTCGTGCACTGGGGGTGAGAAGGCTGGTGAGTGCAGGCCTGGACGTTTCCCACCGGAAGGCCCACAATTGCACACACCTGGTGGGCCCACACCACTGAGGGGACACACCTGGCACAGAGTTGGGTGGTGAGCCAGGGGCGGACGCTGGTGCAGAATCCCTCAGTGGGGCCCTGCTGCTGAGCAAACACACCCGGGGTGGAGCTGGGCAGTAAACTGGCTTGGGATTTTTCGCACTGTGCAGCAGACGCTCCCGCACGCCCTGTGGAGGCCCCTGGGGGGCGGATGAAGGTAGTGGACCCTGGACGGGTGTTCCTGGACACCCTGCGGAGGTCCCCAGGGCAGAGCCAGGCAGTGGACCCAGGACAGGCATTTCTGGATGCCCCGGGGGAGGCCCCCAGGGGGTGGAACCAGGCAGCGGACCCAGGACAGCTGCTCCTGGACACCCCGAGGAGGCCCCAGGCCAGACCCCCCCTCCCACTGAGCTGACACACTTGGCACAGCTATGCTGGCCGGCCGTGGAGGCTCTCAGTGCAGAGCCGCCCCCTGCCAGCCTCCATCTTGGCTGGGTTAATTTGCATACAGCCGCTCTGATTGGCTGGTGGTAACGGTCAATTTGCATGTTTCTCTTTTATTATATTAGATTTTTAGTGCTTCTGCCATAATTCTTTTAGTTGCATTCTATATAGCACCTTTCAAGTTCTTGACCAGAAATGAATTTTTTTCCCCTCCCTTAGTGTCTCTTTTATTGGGAGACACTAAATTTTTAAATTACTAAATCCCAGTAATTTTTAACTCTAACTTATTTTTTTTTCATCTTCAGCTTGTCATACTGCCATTAACCTTCTAAATAATAAAATTTACTTCAAGTAACATGTCATTATTAAACTTATATTTCCTTCACCAAGTCCCACGATGGGGTTATCTGTGTGGAAGTTCTCTGTTTTCCTATTCAGTAACATTTTCCAGATTCTAATCATCGTTTGCTTTTCTAGCTAGCTCCAAACTGCCTGGTAGTTTTCGTGATACCTCCTATTCTTTGGCTTGAATTTAGAGCCATTATTCGTATTGAGCAACACTTATTTTCTGCCTCTCATGCCCACTAGTAGCCTAATCCTCCTCTCATGCCTGAAGTTTTGCCCAGGCGTTCCATCCACTCATTCCCTTATTTATTTGCTTTAGTATTTATCAAATATCTGCAAATCTATGTCCTCTAAGAACTGTGCTCAGCACTGGGGATACACTAATAAAAATAATACCCATAATTCCTTCCATCCTAGACCTTACATTCCAATGAAGGAGACAGGCTGCAAGGAAATCCGCAGACACAGAAAATAATTGGAAAGGTGATAACTTTTAGAAAAGAAACCAAGAGGTGGCTAAGAAGAATGTTGTAGGAGTGCGTCCAGAAAGCCTGTTCTTGATTGGGTTGCCAGGATGCGGTCTCATGCGGGAGAAGACTCTAACCATGTAAATGCCCAAAGGTCAGAGAGTCATTGTGCCAAGGCCTGGAGCAGAAGAACACTTCGTATGTACCTTTAAGGAGCTGATGTAACCCTTGTGAGCAAGGTGGGAAATAGAGCAAGATGAGGAGCTGTAAGAATCTGGGGACCCGTGGGGTAGACTCCTAAACAAGTTAGGGATCTGATCACTGTCATGTCTGCTACAGCTCCAGGCCTCAGCGCAAAACACAAAGTCCCTTGATGACTTCCCAAAGCAAAGGAGCCTCCTAGAACAGGAGAAGAAAGGGCTCAGCCAAATTCTGGAGAAAAAAAAACAACAAACTTTTTTCTTTCATGTCTTCTTCAGCAGTGAGAATAAAAAAGAAAAATCTCATTAAGTTATCTGCTCATGTTATCTCTGGGCTAAAGCATGTATCCTTGTGAAAAAAAAAATACTAGAATTAAATAGTTTCAAAATTGAAAACGATTTGGAAGCTCACCTGTCACGACATCTTTCTTTTTCACCCTGGAACAGCCTTTTGAAGATCATTTAATATTTTGGCATAGAGTTTATTCCCTTTATAAGATATGTTCATGTTTGAATGTTGTGTCTTTGAACACTATAACTCTCAATGTCACTTCTAAAAAAAATGTAAGCTTCATATTACCTTCCCTGCTGAATATCTCTTCCCAGGCAAATGGGAGCCAAGCATGCTGGGCCTGTGCTGAGGTCAAGCCTGCAGGGCAAAGTGAGAACTGGGAACGGGACAAAATCCCCACAAATGAGAACTCGTGCAGGAGGATACCTCACGGCAGAAAGAAGTGAACCAATGCGAAGTCACAGGGTAGAGGAGGCCTGTGCAGGACTTCCAGGTTGAGCTCCGGGAACAGCTTGTCTGTGCCTGGGGAAGGACTTACAGACACTCACCAGCTCAGGCAGCCAAGGCTGATGGCTCAAAACGTGTTTGGCTGCAGATATTACTTGTCATGTCTTTTCTCAACTTGATTTGTAAAAGTTGAGAGCTGAGTTTTGTGATCAGATAACTTGTTTAACTCTACTCCAGAGAGTAATTGCTTTTGACTTGCTTAATCCCTGTTATCACCAACAAGTTAAGATTATGTTAGAGACAGTTTTCAGACCCAGCATTTCCATGGACCACACAGGTAGTAGTAATTCTGTTCTCCAGCTCACAGAAGCACTTGCCTCCAGCCAGCCTCAAGTCTATGGCTATCTCTTTCCCAGTGCTGCATTGACTTAACTAACGCACTCTCTGAAAAGGTTGTAATTTGGTGTTTTCTGCTTTACTAAAATAGCTCTGATCCAACCACCATACTTTGGGGGCTCAAAGCTTAGTTTCCAGTCTTGAACATGTGTGGCCAGTTAAAACCCAGGCACTGGGCCATCAGAAATTAACAGATGCCCTCAGATCAAAACAAACTCTGAATTCGGCTTACCACTGTGCAATCACTCTTTCCTCTTCATCTGGCTTCTGATTTTTTTTTTTTATTACTGAGCTCAGACATATTATATTATATTTATTATATTTTATCCAGCATTTTAGATATTCTATACCCAGAGGTATTTCTCCAGATATTCAGTCTGGAAAATGGCTCATGATAGAAATTGTATTTATCTAGTTGCCATTATGCATCCAGTCTTGTGGCTTTAAATAGACCCCTCACCTAAATGCACATCTCAGTCGAGATGTCTCTGAACTCCAGAATCATAAAACTACTCTCAAACTCGCTCCACTAGTCTTAACAACCTATATAATAAAAGCCTAATATGCAAATTGTCCCCTAAGGCGGTTGTTAGACTAGGAGATTGAAGGAGAGACTGGGAGTTCGACTGTTTGCTATGACATGAGCTAACCATCAGGGGGCAGCACAGAACATGGTGGGTGTCGGCCACATGGTGTTGGCAGCTGGCAGCAGTGGAGGCATTGCTGGCCCCAATGGGCCCAAACCAGAGGGGGACCACGGTGGGATAGTGGAGCATGTGAGCAGCTGGTACCAGGCCAAGGCGGATGGGAGCAGCGGCCCAATTGCCCTGCTGATCACCCCGCAGAAGGTGACCAGCAGTAGCAGCAGGGTGTGGGGCCATCACCTGGCTCCCAGGCACTGAGGGAGCCAGGTGAGGGGCCTGGCCCGATTGATTGCCCTGCAGGCAGGATGGTAGAGCAGGTGAGGGGGCAGCACCAGGCCAAGGCGGGGTGCCAGGTGGAGCTGTGTAGCTGTGAGGCTGGGGGCGCAAGCTGGGACCCGATCCCCACAGGCCACCCCAAGGGACCCCACCCATGCATGAATTTTCGCACCGGGCCTCTAGTCTCAGTAAACAAAAATTCAAAATTGTCAAACATCTTGTAATAATTATTGTCTCCTTTCTTTCTCTTTTATTCTTTATTCATATTTTAAATATATTTTATTGATTTTTTACAGAGAGAAAGAGAGAGGGATAGAGAGTTAGAAACATCAATGAGAGAGAAACATCCATCAACTGCCTCCTGCACACCTCCCACTGGGGATGTGCCCGCAACCAAGGTACATGCCCTTGACGGGAATCAAACCTGGGACATTTCAGTCCACAGGCCGACGCTCTATCCACTGAGCCAAACCAGTCAGGGCTCTCTTTTATTCTTTATGTCAGGCTTTAGAATTTCTGTTGGCTCTACCTTATAAACCTATCTAGAACTGTATCATTGTCACCACCTTCACTTTTAACCATCATGGCCCAAGTCAGCACCAGCTCTCACCTGGATTATGGCAATAATGAATACTCCTACTTATACTTTTTCCTTCTTACAGTTTCTTCTCAATTCAGCCAGAGTGAAAATGTTGAAAACACTAAGTTAGGCAATGTCACTGTCCTGCACAAAACCCCCCTGGTGGCTTATTTCATGCACACTAAAATTCTAAGTCCTTCCAAGAACCTGTAAGACTTCATCCGGTACCTATCTGATGCGATCTCCTACTATACCCTTGTGTCCTCTGCCTCAGACACCTAGCCCTTCACCTAGGCTTCAAACACACATTTCTACCTCATAATCTTTCCCTACTGTTTCCTGTCTTGGTAATGTTTTTACCAGATATCCATGTGATAACCAGAATGGAGAGCCAAGGTGTTTTTCCCGGGGTCTTGTCTCCTAACGCAGAAGAATGAGCTCTGTGGACCACAAGATTTAAGCAAAAGTGTGGAAAATTCATTACAAGCAGTTTCAGACTCCCCACGTGGGGATGGGGGCCCAAGAATGGGCTGCCTGTTAAAGCCTTGTAGTCCAGGGGTGTATATTTGTTACAAGCCTGTTCTATGTCTACCTGTGTTGTCACCTGATTGATTCCCTCACTGTTCTTGCCCAGCAAAGGACCTTGTTTCTATGTGTTCTTTCTCTGTCCCGATGCTGGATTTTCTGTTTCTATGTGTTCGGTCACCTTGCTGCTGAGGCCCTCCCTTGGCTTCCCATGTCTCCCACTTTGAGTCCAAAACATTCTATTATTTCTGCTTGGTTGGCTCCTATGGGTAGGTTGGCTCACACTGCTGTGCCTGCCCCTGCCTGTGCTCCACCTGCCTTCGTTTTCCACTGGACCCCTGCCCTATCTGCCTGAGTTTCAATTGAACCTCTCACATGTGTCTCCTTTTCCACTTCTTTCAAGTTTTTGTTAAAATGTCACTGTCCACCCCAAATATTAATTTAATACATTTTAATAAATGAGTCCCCGACCCCAGCAGCTCAACTCTACTTGCCATGCTTTATTTTTTATTACCTTCTGTCTATACTGTATACTATAAAATGTAGTTATTTCTCATGTTTGCTTCCTGCCTCTCCATACTAGAATGAAGCTTCATGAGGGCAGGAAAAGCCCACTGGTTTGTTCCCTAGTGCAGCCACAGCACCTAGAGGAGTGTCTAGCCACATTGAAGGTGCTCTATAAATATTTGTGGGATGAGTGATATACTGAAGAACATGGTGGCAAATGGATACATTTTTGCTGTAAAAATTTAAACAACATGAAAAATCTCCTAAAGAGACTATCTAATCTAATAAAAGAGTACTACATAAATTAACTGTCTCTCCAGGCTGCCTAAGCCACATCCACCAATCAAGCCATGCCCACCAGCCAATCAGAGCAGCTGTATGTAAATTAACCCAGCCAAGATGGTGGCCGGCAGCCACAGAGCTAGAGTAAACAGCAGGCTTCCATTGCAACTGCCTGCCTAGGCTAGCTGAGCCTCTGCTCACAGTAACAATGTTTCAATTATAGAAGCCACAGAGCTGAAACAAACAGGAGGCTTCCTTACCTGCCTAGGTCTCAGCTCAAAGCAATAGTGTTTCAATTATAGAAGATAAATAACCCCCAGAAACCTGATTCCAGCCAGCCTCGCTGGGACCTTGGGTCAACGGGAGCTGTTGGCAGCTTGAAAGCCTGCAAATGGCCCTCACCCCCTCACCCAGGCTGTCCAGGTACCCCAGTAAGGACTTGAACCCTGAAGGGACTGTGGGCAGCCTGAAAACGGCCCTCAGCCCATCACCCAGGCTTTCCACACCCCAATGGGGTGAGGGTCCACACTGGGGGGCTTGGCCAGCCTGCAAACAGCCATCAGCACCTCACCCAGGCTGGCCAGGCATGCCAGCAGGTAGACATTCCCTGAGGGGTCCCAGACTGCGAGAGGGTACAGGTTGGACTGAGGGACCCCCCGAGTGCACAAATTTTTGTGCACCGGGCCCCTAGTGGTAATAATAAAGAACAAAGAAGGATGGTGAAACAAAAACTCATAGTCTGTCCAGAAGCTTCCAAGTAATTATTTTTAAGTTTTGGTCAGTAATTTTCTGAATGGGTTGGAATGTCACCTAAAGACATCCCTATAGTTTGTGTGTGGCTGTGCTAAGGAGTGAGTTAAATGGGAGAGCTCTGGAGGCCCCTTCCCCAGTTGAAATCTTGACTCTTCCATTTCTCAGCTCTGTGACTGGGACAAGTCCTTTTAAGGTCTGCTTCTCAGTTGTCCTACTTGTAAGCATCTAAATTGAGAGGATTAATCTGGACTCTCCACGGAAGAAGTTGTTTATGTTCTGATCTCATCCTATCTTATCTTATCCTGGAGTCATTCAACATCTCAAATTTTTTTATCCATTAGGAACTCCCAGAGGTAACTTTCATCTGATTAATGCTGCTCATATTTCCAATTTTATGTTCACAGAATTATGCAATGTTAGTCTTTTTTGATCTATTGATGTTTGGAATTAAAAACACCTCTATGACATCCTTCCTGCCAAAAGCTGGTGCCCCAGTTTTTATGTGCTGATGTTAAGTGTCTTAAGATGCCAGTAGCTCATGGAGAAAAGATAGGAAGGGACATGTAAGTACAAATATTTCCAAGTTAGAAAAAAAGTTTATAGTTGGCCAGCTGACACCTTGTACCATAATATCTTTGGTGGTGTGCAGCACTAGATTGTTAAAAGAGCAAAAGTGTTACAATGTATATTTAAAAGTGATTTACATAAGTCATTGTCTAACTATATATTCTTTGTGAAGTTATTCATCCTTTGAGCTAGTAAAACTGCAGGGCTCGTTAGGCTGTGAGAAATATGAAATGAGGTCCTTAAAGATTCTGTAAGTCAGACTTGTCTTGGCTTTAATATTAATGCAGGCATTCAAAGGGTCAAGCCCGCCAACCCATTATCAGAACCACACTAGGTGGCCAATTTCATCTTGAAAGATTTCCATTAAACAGAACATTTCAAATTATCACTCTTATATTGTCTTGAGTTTCATATATTTATTTTTGTTTCTGATCAATTATTATTTATTCTACTTTCAGGTATTCAAGATTATCTTTAAAATAAATGTGTACATATTTAAGACTAGAGGCCCGATGCACAAAGATTCATGCAAGAATAGGCCTTCCTTCCCCTGGCTGCCGGCATCGCCTTCGCTCCAGCCTGGAGCCGCCTTTTCACCTTCACAGCCCAACTGCCGCCATCTTTGTCATGTCAATTTGCGTATTCCCTCCTTTGTTGCAAAGTGATGGTCAATTTGCATATTCCATCTTTATTAGACAGGATTATTTGCTTCTTTTTTTCTTTCACACTACCCCAGTTCCTATTCTAGAAAGTTCAACTTCAATTAATTGCAAATAGATTTCCAAGGACAATAGAATATTCCTAGATGATTTATGATACTTTCTGTCAGATGGTATGATGAAAGGAAGAATGCTGAAATACATCATTATTTTTATTAGTATCTTTATTATTACTTTTCACTAGGTGTATTTGCTACATTTTATGGCAGGTATAGTAGAAGGTTTTTGTACAAATATAAAATGTAGGGTGCTTTTGAGCACTTGTGCCCGTCACGCTGGTTAAGAGGTACTGAGAGGATCTTCGATTGGTGCGGTGAAACATTTCATCGCTGACAGTTTCTCCAGCCTCCACTCTGGGGACTTAATGAGGTGTCACATTTCCTTCAGTAGGTTTTCATAGTGCCACTGACTAGTGCACAGTAAATAGCTGACCCCATCTCTTCTCTGCTGAATTATGAGCCACTTTGGGCCTGTCAGCTTCCAAACTATCCAGGGTGCTACTTGCCTACAGGCTGCAATTTTTCATCATCCAACTTAATTTGGACTTACTTGGACACAATGAGACAACTTCAGCTGCAGGGTATGACAAGGAGTAAAAGGCTTGAGCAGTAAAGAGGATTTTCATTCCCTCTGTGGGCCTGTTTATGGCCACTAGAGGGGTCTCTATTAATCAGAACAGCCTTCCTCTTCTAACACTGCTTCATCCTTAAGATATTAGACCCAGATCATCCTAGGGTTTATTTTACCTATGGTTGTACTTCCATGCTTTATGGATTGCTGGAAGAAAAAATAACAACCCCAATCTCATTTTGCTTAAGCAATCAGACATTTATTAATTCCCTAAAAAAAAACTCTGTTTCAATATATTATATACATATAATATATTGAAAGTATATATGTAATATAGTTAATATATATAATCTAATAAAAGAGCAATATGCAAATTAACCCTCACTCCATTACACCTAAGCCACACCCACCAGCCAAGCCATGCCGAGTGACGATACGCAAATTAACCAGCCAAGATGGCAGCCAGCAACTACAGAGCTAGAGCAAACAGGAGGCCAGCAATGGAGGAAACTGCCTGCCCAGGCCGACTGTGGCCTCTGCTCAAGGCAACAAAGTTTCAATTATAGAAGCCATGGAGCTGAAGCAAACAAGAGGCTTCATTGCCTACCTAGGCAGGCTGTGGCCTCCACTCAAAGCAACAAAGTTTCATTTATAGAAGATAAATAAATCCCAGAAACCTGCTTCCAGCCAGCCTCGCTGGGACCTTGGGTCAATGGGAGCTGTGGCCAGCATGCAAACAACCCTCAGCCCCTCACCCAGGCTGGCCAGGCACCTCAATAGGGACCTGAACCCTGAAGGAGCTGTGGGCAGCCTGCAAACAACCTTCAGCCCCTCACCCAGGCTGGCCACACCCCCATGGGGTGAGGGTTCCTACTGGGGGGCTTAGCCAGCCTGCAAACAGCCATCAGCCCTCACTCAGGCTGGCCAGACACACCAGCAGGTGGACATCTCCTGAGGGGTCCCAGCCTGTGAGAGGGCACAGGCTGGGCTGAGGGACCCCCCTGAGTGCACAAATTTTTGTGCATTGGGCCCCCAGTATATATATATATGCTAGAGGCCTGGTGCATGTATTCATGTACATTGAAAGGAAATTAATTAGAAGATGGCAAGTGGGGCAGGACTGGGTGAGATGGACTGGACACACCCTAAAGCCAAGCTCCTGAGGTCCCTCCCCAGCCAGCTTCACCTGCTCACAGGATGTCTGCAGAGTGAGCAGGGTCCCTCTGGCAGATGGGTGGGTTCCCTCAGTGTGGCCTGCAGGGATTGGGTTGAAACTGAAAAACCACCATCCTCTGAGGTGACCCAGAGTGTTCGAGAGGGCACTCTACAAAGTTGCTGTCCCTCTGCAGCTCGTGCATTGAGCGTCTGCCCCTGGTGGTCAGTGTGCATCATACCTACTGGCCAGTTGGACCATTGGTTGGTTGGACAATTGCTTAGCCTTTTATATATATAGATAATATATATATATAATCACATCAAGGAAAATGAGATCGCTTTAATATATATATATATATTTTTTATTTTTTTTGATTTTTTTATAGAGGGAAGGGAGAGGAAGAGGGATAGAGAGTTAAAAACATCGATGAGAAAGAAACACCAATCAGCTGCCTGCTGCATACTCCCTATTGGGGATGTGCCCGCAACCAAGGTACATGCCCTTGACCAGAATCGAACCTGGGACCCTTCAGAACGCAGGCTGACACTCTATCCACTGAGCCAAACCAGTTAGAGTGAGATCCCATTTTTGACATCATTGGCAGCTATCAGAATGTGGTTTTACTTGCTGTCATCCATCCTATGGAGTCACAACTAAACAGGTAAAAATCTAAGCTGGTGCTTCAATGATAAGGTGACATGCTGCATTAGACAGGATTCTTTCCATAGGAAGTAACTGAAAACCCAGCCAAACAGGCTAAATGTGTAAGGAATCAACTGAGTCCTGTAATGAGAAATCCAGGCGACAGGGGCTCTAATGAAGTCCCTGAGGCCTGATTCTCTACATCTCTTCCGAATGGCTATTGTAGTTCAGGAGTTCTACCTTTTCAGCTTCAGGATTACAAAATGGAACTCATCTCTGCTAACAGATAAGCAAAAGTACTGGGCTTGCTCACTGGCCAAATATGTTCCCAACTAATCCTCAAATCAATTACTCTAGTCAAAGGAATGTGAAATGCTGATTGGATGAAAGCAACCCATGGCTCACCCCTGAAGTTGAGGCAAAGGAAAACCCCATCCAAACCACATGGCCTGAAATGTAGGATAAGATGTTTCTCCAGATAAATTGAGGTGTATTGGAAGATGAATAAGTACTTCATAAGAGCTCTGGACCTGGTAAGCACTACAATTTATTTATTTTTGTATCAGGTTTATAATTTCAGTAGAGTTGGCAAGTTATCCCTCCATATGTCAATGGACCACTTATACAGTGGTCAATCTAATGCATCACTTATTATGAGCAAGGATGGGGCAATGGAGTCAAGCAGAAACACCTGGGATTGGTTGCTGTCCTAGCCACACTGACACAAGTGAGTTAGAGGACAAAGATTACCAATGAGTTGAATTAAAAATAATACTTTTAAACCTTTAAAAGTTCCTTACAGTTAGTTGAGCCATCTCCATGTTCCCTTGGAATGAAGAGCAAAGGTCATTTCCATGGTTATAAAGACTCATTTTCACAATGCAAAGAAATGTTTATGAACCATCATAGGATTTAATAGTGGCCATTCCAGGTGTTTGTCTTTGTGCATGTGTACACACTAAATGTGAGAAACACCTTGTTAATTATTATCTTGTTAGAATGCATTTTCCTATATGAATATTTAATGCTTCTCTATAATTTTTGTATTGCAATATCTGTCACAATGAGTAAATAATAAAACTATATTTAAGATAAGAATTCTAAAATACAACCATAATAGTGAATTCTGAACATTCAGAGACCTAATTTTGCCTACCACAAACAGTTAGTGGCTGAGATTTTTTGTCCAAACCTGTCTGGAAGAATCTACTATCTGGAAAAGGTATGTTTGTCTAAAAGCCAAAGGCACTCCCTTTTTGATGCACCATCTGAAATATTTCTGGGAGAAATATTTTCCCCCAACATTGTGTGTGTGTATGCATGTGTGTGTGTGTGTGTGTGTGTGTGTGTAGGGTAAGAGGTAGGCTGGGAAGAAATAATTGAGAATCTTCCCTAGCTGATTTGGCTCAGTGAATAGAGTATTGGTCTGCGGACTAAAGGCTCCTGGGTTTGATTCCTGTCAAGGGCACTTGCCTGGGTTGTGGGTTCAATCCCCAATAGGCAGCCCATCAATGATTCTCTCTTATCACTAATGTTTTCATCTTTCTCTCCCTTTCTATTCCTCTCTAAAATCAATAAAAATATATTTAAAAAATAAATCAATGGGAAAATATCCTCGGGTGAGAATTAAAAAAAAATTTCTTAAAAAAATGAATTTGAGAATCTATATTTGTTTTTACTGTTTGAAGAACTGAATGAGGGAAATGTAAATTACATCAAGATAATAGATTTAAAATATCTTACTTTTGCTGTTTCTAACATTTATAGTTTTGATCCTCATAAGACTTTGAAGAGAAAGAGACTTCAGTGATAAATGTGGTTAAGCTCATTATTTCAGTAGAACCCTATCATTACAGAAAGCCTTAACTGGAACTACTGAAAGAAATGGTATCCTATATACTATCCCAGTCTCTTGGGTACTTACATGACACCAGGGTGAGGTAAAGCTAGCTTTCTACACAGATTGAGATGCATTTTGTAAACTGCCAAGTAGCTGCCAAATGCTAACCGACCCCCAACCTTCCTCATAGTGAAGTTGGCAGACTTTGCTGGCTTGGAATGACTCTTTATACCTGTCATAACCAAGTCTGTTTAGCCATATGTGCAACTAAGACTTTGTGTCTAAACCTGTTGGCGAATTTTATTTCTTGGAAGTAGCTCTGTGTGTCCTATAAACCACACCCTCCTTATTGTGCATGAAGGCACAGCTTCTCACAACGGCTGGAAAGCTCCCCGTGCCTTTCTCCCACTGGGAGACATGAAACACTGTTATATGCATTATCATAAAACTTTATGAGAGCGGAGTTAGATGCTCCCAAGTGATTATCTCTTTGTCATATGTGAAAGCCGGAAAATGACCCTAACTTTTTTGGAGGAAGAAAGCACATGTCCACAATGATTGGTCTCTCCATCCTGTGGGCCATATTGGGAAGTCGAGTCACTGCAGCTATTTCCCCCACATCCCTTTGCCTTTATGTGGCAGAACAAGTCCCCAGGGCCTGGCTCTTTCTGCTTCTCCAGCCTCATCCCAACCAAGCCCTCCCAGCATCACCCACCAGCCACACTGAACTACTGGTAATCACAAGAGCCTGTTCTTGCTGTTCCTTCTGGAGAGAATATTTGCTCTTCATATCCCATCTCAGCCCGCCACATGGGTACCTCCTGTTCCTGAAACAATGAGTGACTCAGGAGGCCTTTTCTGTCAGGTCAGGTGCTCCTATTGAGCCTAAGGGAGAAGCAACTTTTACTGAGAGATTGACTCCTCTCTTTTGCAAGAACAGAGCATCTTCCCTAAGGAGGGTATCAAAATCTCAACCACCTTTTATGCTTATTACAGTTCATTTACAATGTTACTTAATTATTAATTACTTAAATATGTCTAGGGTCCTATTGCTGATCTCTATACTTACTTGTTTTCTTCTTTCTGATTCTAATTCCCAGATCTAACCATCGGCCAAGCTGACTTTCTTTCAACAATTGCATCTTTAAATATTCCACAACCTTCTCCACTTCTAGTCATCTAATTAAAGCACACGTATGTTAATTTTCTAACATTAAATTATGTCACTTCATAACTCCTGGAATCTATGATCTACCAGTAAAAGACAAACTTTCAAGCCACTTCAACTTAAATGCTTCCCTTATGCCCTGGTGTATCAGCAGTGTTTTTATCTAAGCAGTGTTTTTATCTAATAATGAGTGAGTTGAACCTAAATCTCAGAAACATTTGCTAGTCACCAAACTGTATATGTGTGTAAATGAATACTTCTTTAAAAAATAATTTAAAAATAAAGCAAATTCAACAATTATCTTGTGAAATAGAGGGAAATAAATGAATCTATTACTTTTCCCACATTAAATAAACTCAATTTGGGGATGCTAAAAATACCTTTATGATTCACTAGTAAATAAACAAATACTCAGAGAACAAATATCTGCAAAGATTACACAATCCTTTCTCCTTTTTCAAAAAGACAGGTTGACAGAAACCATTTTATTTGCATGTGACAACTTTAAACTTTTGTGCACAGGGATGGTATGGATTTTAATAAATGTATTGAGAATATTTTACACAAATCACTTAATGGCTCCTGTATTCCCAGCGCTGAATTGTGAGGGTGGGGTGGGGAGAAGAACTCGCTGGCTAGTAGAGGAGATGGATGCCTGAAGAAGGTGTAATAAATATGGCCCCAGGGATATCATATATGTTTTGTAACACAAGTGCCATGTGTAGGCAAGTGCAAAAGCTATAGAAATGCAGAATAAGGAAGAACTTAATTGTGCTTGTGATTAGGGAGAAGAGATTTCAAGAAAGCTACTGATTTCAGAAATGGCATTTGAGATAGCCTTGGGGTTGAGTCACAGTTCCTCAGAAGTGGAGAAAGGATATTCCAAGGAAGCACCCAAAGGATCAGGAGAGGGAGTGCTGGGAATGGAATGCAGATAGGGGAGGGCGCTGGGAATGCCAAAGATAAAGTTTAGTTAGGGCATCATCGTGAAAAGCCTGGAGACAGGCTGTGAGGTATTTGCCTCTGGAAGTACTAAAGAACTGACAAAAGAGGAATCATGTCACCTATTTCAGATTCTTGGGGACAGGCCTGCCCTGATGAGTGCTATTCCTCACTTTAGCCCTTACATCTTGGATTTTCAGTTTCTGGTTTACATTTCTCCGGACTTTGTAGATTTGTAGTGTGCTCTGCTTCTCCACCTGGCCTGCCTAAGTGCATGTGGGAAGCTTCTTTCTTTAGCTCAAGTCAGACACAGTCGACAACCCCTATGACGGTGTCACTGCATTTACCCCAAAAGACAGTTCCTTGAAAAATGTTTTACAGTCATTTATGTCTAAGAAGAGAGAGAGAGAGAGAGAGAGAGAGAGAGAGAGAGAGAGAGAGAGAGAGAGAAAGAGAGAGAAAGAGAGAGAAAGAGAGAGAACCCAGAAGAACACTTTTGGATCAAGGAAGACAATGTCTGTGTGGCTGCACTTTGCGTGGATACCCTCTCTCCATGGTCATTGCAGGCCTCTTGGTTTGTTGGGATCTTCCTACAGAAACGAGGCCCTCAGCAGGAAAAAGAAGGCCCAGCTGTTCAGTCATCTCTTCATTCCTCATGCTGGGGCAAGAAGAATTGGGATTTTCACACACACACACACACACACACACACACACACACACAGTCAGGAAATAATAAAATGCCATGTCTCTATGGGTCACAGGCATTATATCTATGCCTTGTCAACAACTATTCCAAAACCAATCTGTCATTTTGCCTTTGATGGAATTAAAACACTTAATTTCTTAATTCTGTTTGAGCTATGGGTTTATTTCACTGTCACGAATGGATAAATGGTTCATACACTGGAGTGTTTGCATCTTATCACATTAGGAGTAAGGATGACAATACATGCTAATTCTAACAAAATGAACCTTTAAATGTGCAGGAAATTACAGGGTGACAGTACTTTAAAGAATTTGTTTTAATCACATATAACTTTAAAATCAGAACATTGCTTTTTAACCACAAATTTATCAATAAAAATATTTTTATCAAATTTGGTCAATTCATAGAATAAATGTTGATTTATTCCAGTGATTTTAGAAAATGTAGAATCCTGCTATAAAGATTTTTTTTGAGAAGGGGAGCTATTACTAGTAATTACCTGTGCCCTAATAATATCAAGCTGTTTTTATATCTGTAGTTATATTATAGAGGATGTAATATGTACTCAAAACATCCTATTTTAACAAGATTCCGCATAAAATCCTGCCTTCAAATGAAAAGAAATGATACAGTCACAGACTGTAAGACCTGTCAGAGAAGAGAGAACAAAGCAATATTTGTTAGAAGTCTGTGCTAGATGCTTTAAATATTATGTCTCATTTTACCTCTCGCAACACTGTGGGACAGATAGTATCCTCACTCACTATTTAAGACAGGGAGTCTTGGCTTAAGAAAAGTGGTCATGGATACACATTTAGGCAGTCTACCTGCCATGGAACTTACTTTACCTATGCAGAAACTTCATATCAAAAAAGAAGCAATCTGGGGTGACAATGTGTTAGAAATCCTAATTAGAAGGCCTCACTTACTCTCAGTCAGGAAAAGGCAATAAGAAGGAAAAAAAATCCCCAAAGGTGAGATGGCTAAACGTACCATTTAGGATGTTCAAGTGTCCTCAGAAATTCTTGAATCCACAAAAACCAACACCAAAAGAGCCCGAGAGGAGTGATTTGCCCCAAATAAAAAAGCTGAGAAGCAGCAAAACAGGGAACTAAGTGCAGGGGATACCTAAGGTTGATTAAACAGCTTTGATTAATCACTTACTATACACAGAGTGCAGGACTGTGCTGCAAAGACACAAAAGTTATGTAGTGCACCCCGGGGAAATTCGAGCCCAGCACGAGGCTGGGAGTAACCCGCGATGGCTCCAGACCTCCTCGCTGCCAGTACAGGCAAGGTTGCACGTGTGATGATGACTTCAAGGACCTTGATTATCAACACAACTAATTCCTTATGTGGGATCTAGTCTCAGAGCAATTGCCTATTCACATACTATGGAATTTAAATTTTTACAAGATCATAAATTTCTATAGCCCTCTCCTGCTTGTGGTTTTATTCAGAATATTGTTCCTAAATTTATTTTATTCCTGTGATCTTTGATTGGCATTTTTCTGCAAGATAGATTTTTATTTCAGTGAGCCACACTGTAATGTTTTTGTTTGTGTTTTTTTTTTAAATATGTTTGTGTACATTTACTACTGTCCTCTAGTGGGTAGAATAACAGATCTGGGTATTAAAGACCAGCTGCCTTCTCAGAACAATCCGGGAACAATTCAGAGAACATCATACTTGCAAAGCTTGGTGGAAACCCAAAAGAGCATTAGAATGTGCTGACTGCTGTCATTATTTCCTTCAGGGACTTTACAGTGTACTTGGTTGTCATCTTCGTTTGTGACTTCCTTCCTCAGACGTTCAGGCTTTGTGAAGGTGGAGAGTTAGAAGTCATCGGCAGGAAGGAATGAGGCCTCTGAGGATCAGGTGTTTATTGGACCCTCAGTGGCAGATTCAAATCCTGGTGTGCACCCTCATCACTCTCTGCCTTCACCATGCTGTGACCTTTGCCAGTCACACCATGATGTCCTGGACACATGAGCCTTCTCTCTGTGTACATCCAATGCACTTTTGAAAATCAAACTATACTTTGAATTATAAAGGCAACACAAAATCAGCTTTAATGCCTTGGTGTGGTTTTTAAATCTGTGTAATTCTTCATAGGGGCCCTGAAATGAATGTTTAGTTAGGAACATTTTTATCAAAGTGGATAGAATAGTGTTATTTCCAAAGCTACCCTAAAACATATTTCTAATGTTAAAATGAGAAAATTATTTTAAATTATTAACTGCCTGGTAATCTTCATAGAAATTAGGGGCACATGAACCTATAAGATGTTTTAAAAAGTGAGTTATGATTATCTTACAAATTTATTTATGCATACTTGAATGTAACTGACACTATAATGTTTTCTTAAGCACATGTACACCTAGGCTTGAAATAGCAAGTCTTAGTTCTTAGCAATAATACCTAAACACTTTAATTCTCAGATTTCTCATTTGTAAAGCTGCCTCTCAGATTTTTGTGAAGTTTAACCGATAAAAGGTTTTTGAGTGCCTGGCTCACTCCATGGAATAGCATAGAAGAAAAACAAACAATAGTTTCCCTCTATTCACTAAGTCCAGTAACAACAAAACTTTATTCTAAAATTCAAAGCAATGTTTAAAAATATGTATTTTTTAATTTCAGAGAGTAAGGAAGAGGGAGAGAGATATAGAAACATCGATGATGAGAGAGAATCATTGATCAACTGCCTCCTGAATGTTCCTCCCTGGGGACCCAGCCTGCAACCTGGGCATGCATCTCAAATAGTAATCGAACCATGTTCGTAGGTACTAGTACGTAGGTCCATGCTCAACCGCTGAGCCATATTTGGTTTGTTTGCCATAATATTCAAGATACTTTGGTTAAAGCAAATCAAAGTGCACTTAAAATGTTACTAGCTGCATGTGACTATGAAAGCTGCTAGAAGCTTAAGATTTGGGTTCAATTCAAAAATCAAAAGTACTCTGCATAGGTCTAAGCATATGATTTTATGGGTTGTTGAGTTTTCTTTGCTTTGTCACCACTTTGTAAGAGTGTTAATTAACAAAGAGGAGACATGATCTATTTTATGCATTCTCCAACATTCACTGTACCCATCTCTTTACAAAAGGGCTTTCCCCTATTCAGACACTTTCTTTTTTTCAACAACTACAGAAGTTGGTAAACATAATAACTATCTAAACTAATAAAAGTGAAATATTAAAATTAACCGTTTCTCCGAGACAGGGTAAGCCACGCCCACCAGCCAATCAGAGCGGTTATATGCAAATTAGCCCAGGCAACATGGAGGCCGCCACTCACGGACCTGAGTAATCGGCAGTTTCCATTGCGGCAGGAGCGAAAGTGAAGCTGTGCCCACTCAGCTCAGCTCCGATTAAACTGGCTCTAGCGAAACACAGATTTGAAACAATGTAACGATCATCGAATCCTCCGGAGCTGAAGGAAAGAGCAGCTGGGGCCTAACCAGTAAAAGTAACAATTGTTTCATTATAGATGCTGCGAGGTGAAGCAGAGGAGGCTTCATTAGTTAGAAGGCCGCCTTAAAGGAACAGTGTATCAATTATAGGAGATAAATCACAGAACCTGCGTCCAGCCAGCCTTGCTGGGACGTTGGGTCAATGGGAGCTGTGGGCAGCCTTAAAGCCCCTCACCCAGCCTGGTCAGGCATGCCAGCAGGTGGACATCCCCCGAGGGCTCCCAGACTGTGAGAGAGCACAGGCCGGACTGAGGGACCTCCCAAGTGCACAGAGCGGCTGCAGGGCGGGACAGCGCAGGACCCAGGACCCGTGAGTGGGAAAGAGGCGGCAGGGTTGGAGGACACTGGGAAACGGGTAAGAGGCGGCAGGGGGTCGGCGGTCTGCTTGGTGGGCTTCCCAGGCCCTTTGCAGGGCACCAGGAAGTGAGTAAGAGGTGGCAGGGGGTTGGTGGCCTGCTTGGTGGGCTTCCCAGGCCCTTTGCAGGGCACCGGGAAGTAGGTAAGAGGCACCAGGGGGTCGGCAGCCTGCTTGGTGGGCTTCCCAGGCCCTTTGCGGGGCACCAGGGAGTGGGAAAGCAAGGCTGCAGGGGCCGGGATCCTGCTTGGCAGCTCCCCAGACCCCTTGGCGGCACTGGGAAGTGGGAAAGAAAGGCAGCAGGGTACGGGTGAGTGGGAAAGAGTTGGCGGCCTGCTTGGCAGCTTCCCAGGTCCCTTCGGGGATTAGGGAGCAGGAAAAAGCTGGCCTGACCACAAGGCGGGGTTTTCCCTGCTTTCTGGTGGCTGGAGGAAGATGGGCAGTAGGCAAGCTTGGGAGGCAGGCAGCACCCAGCCCTGGTCACAGCTCAAAAAAGAGAACAACATGCAGGGGAGGGCAAGAGTCTGAGAGATCAACATAGAGGGGCTGCCTGCTCCAAGCCTCCACAGTGTGCCTGGGGGCAGGCCCCCGGCAGGTAGACACACACAGGAGGACTGCTCCGAGCCTCAGATGTGGCTGGGGGCAGGTCCCCAGTGGTGACACACACACATACACACACACACACACACAAAAGGTGCCTGGCAGACTGGGGCCATCATAGGACATCCACTGAGGGGTCCCAGACTGTGAGAGGGCACAGGCCGGGCTGAGGGACTCCCTCCACCCCGAGTGCACAAATTTTTGTGCACCGGGCCCCTAGTCCTATATAATAAAAGCCCAGTGACCATAATGGCAGACCAACTGCTCAACCAGTCACTATGAGCTGCACTGACCACCTTTTGGTTCCTTTCCCCAGCTGGGAGGCTCCCATCGCCTGATGGCGAATAGAAACCCAGGGGTGGGTGGCAGGGGTGCGGGCAGTGCCAGGCCAAGGCCCCCCCCATCACTCACCCCCCCCACACACACACACACACGGTAGGGTTGGGGCCAGCGAGCAGGCAGGAACAGCTGACCTCTCAGACTCTTCCTGGCCAGCAAGCTCTTATTGCCTGATGGCGACAGGTGGTGGCAGGGGGCAGGGCCAACTGCTGGAAGCCAGGGAAGATGGCCCTGATCACAGGCAGGCCTAGGGATCATACCCATGCATGATTTCGTGCACCAGGACTCTAGTTTAAATTATATTTGAGTTTCTATTTGGTCACATTGATCTTTGGGAAACTTCATGTCATCTGTTACTCAGCAACTTTTCCCATAAGAGCTTGACCAAAAGGTAAAATGTGTTGGAAGGTCAGAATATAATGTACTACGCGCTGTCTTTCCATTTCAAAGAAAACTTTATGAATTTCAGAAAGGCCTACATGGTATAAATCATTTTTGAAACAGATTCTCTCCCTTTTCCTTCTCCTTTCATTATATCACATCCATCAAGAGTAAATGAATTCCTTTCAAACCTAGATTTTGCAATCTAGTGATTAAGAAAATTATTGGCAAAAAGGGTTGCCTGTGCATGTTACTGTCTGCTTTAGTTCATTTATACATGCTATCCCAAAAATGTTTACTCTTGCAAAAAGAAGGAAAATGAAAGAATGCTAAAGGTTAACTTTTTATTCACAATATAAGGCTTAAATCTTAATTTAGGTGAATGTGTGACCACGTGTTCAGATTTATACCTATTACTCCAGAATAATTATTATTAGTGCCTCTTTCATTCTAAAATTGTCCCAGTTTGAATGATAAATTAAAAGGTTTTCCTATTTTTTGGTAGAAAATCTAACTGCAAATAGCATGTATATTAATTTGTATAAATCAGTGAACTTTTTTACTTCCAAGATAATAGTGACGGGAAGTGAGAGCACCACATCCACATCCAAAATGAGGGTTTTGAATGGATTTAAGCTTTATTTTTATTTATAACTCAATAACGTAATTTTTAAAAATTCAATGGAATTAAATATTTCTTTTTATAAACCATTTATTCTCTAGTAAATTTGATCATGTTTCAGTGTAAAAAAAATTTAATAAAAGAAAAGCAAGGGAAAAATCAAAATTACCCATAATTCTACTCCCTACAAAGAGAGAGTTCTTGCCCACATCCCTCTATAATTACATACATAAATATTTTCTGGTAAAATTGAGATGGTACTGTTTATACAGTTTGGTATCTGCTTTTTTCACTTATCATAACATGAATATTATACTGATTAAACAGCTTCCAAATTATCATGTCAATGGCTACATAATGTTCCCAAGATGGCACACGCTGCTGTTTACTTAACCATTGCCCTAATATTGCTCACTTAGGTGCTGCCAATGCTTTCCTGTTACATAACCAACTTTTATGCAGTTGCTTTTACAGAACATTAACTAGATTAAATCTTCACTTAAATTTCTTTGATTGCAAAGCAAGGCAAAGTACACAATATACTCTGAAAACCATTTGCTCAAAATAAAAATCACAAGCAGTTAATTTCTTGTCTGATGGTTAAACTTTTTTTTTAGGGTACAGACCTCTAAAATGTTGATGTACAGTCGTATAACTACCACCACAATCAACTATAGGACAGGAGCTGGCAAACTATGGCTCAGAGGCCAAATATTTTGCTGAAATGTTTTTATCATGAATGCATGTTACATGCAATTACTATATCGACTTAGATCTTTTCCCCCCCCAATAATCTGCTGATGTTATAAATTATATTGGTTGATCCTTAAATGCTGAAACAACCTTGTATTCTGAGGAAAACCACTACTTGATCATGATTTTATTATCAATTTTATGTATTATTATATTCAATATACTAATATTTGTTGAAGATTTTGGGCATATTCATCAGGGTTACTAGTGTATGCTGTAGTTTTCTCTGTGCAATTTTTGTCTGAATTTTATCAGAATAGTACTTGCCTCTTCCTCCTGTATTTTGTTGGTTTCATTCACACTGGTATTATTTATTCCTTACATATATGGTACAATTCCCCATGAAGCTACTGGATGTGAAATTACAGATTTTTAACTATAAATTCATTTTCTTTAATAAATATAAAAGAATTCAGGTGCTCTGGATCCTCTTATGTCAGTTTAGAAGTCTGTGTCTTTCAGGGAAAATGTCCAATTCATTTAAGTTATAAAATGTATGGGTGCTCAGTGGTTCATTTTATTCACTTGTTATCTTTATAACACTTGTAAGATCTGTATGGATGACCTTCCTTTCATTTGTGATGATGATCATGTATATCTTCTCTATTTTGTCCACCTCTCACCAAAAGTAGTTATTATTAATTATCCTCACAAATAAAAGAATAATATTTTTGAACACAATTCTTATAATAAAATTACCATGTTTAGAAATATCAATCTCTTGGTTGCCTACAAAGTAGAATCTGAAGTCCTTTAAATGGAATGTAAGACCCTTATAAGATAATAACTTTCTCCTTAGCCACCTTCATCTCCTGCCCTGCTGCTAAGTAACAGCAGCACTGGACATACAGTTCCACAAACATTTCAAGTCCTCCTCTGCTGTTTTTTCATTTGTCCCATCTTCCAAACATTCTCCCCTCCTTTCTCTGGATCTATAAAACTCCTACTTACCCTGTCAAAAATGAGCACAACTCCTCAGGAAGATCTCAGTTTTTCTTCTCTGACATTTCTAATACTATGGTTTAAATACACCAATTATAGTATTTATTACTTATACTAAATTACTTTGCACTTCCACCTTGATGTCAGGGACCAATAAGCAAAGTGCATGGTACATAGTAGATGATTAGTAAACGCATGCTAAAGGGAAACAGAAGAAAATTTAACAAGTGGGACTACATCGCACTAAAAAGGAAATCATCAATAAAATGAACAGATGCCCTCAATGGTTTGGCTCAGTGGATAGAGTGTTGGCCTGTGGACTGAAGGACCCCAGGTTTGATTCCAGTCAAGGGCACATGCCTGAGTTTTGGGATTGATCCCAGTAGGGGGCATGCAGGAGGCAGCCAATCAATGGTTCTCTCTCATCATTGATGTTTCTATCTCTCTCTCCCTCTCCCTTCCTCTCTGAAATCAATAAAGTAAATAAATAAAAAGTATTTAAAAAATAAAATAAGATGAAAAGACAGTGTTCTGAATTAGAGAAGATGTATGCAAATGATATGTCCAGTAGGGGGTTACTATCCAAAATTTATTAAGAACTCATACAATTTAGCACCAAAAATGCCCCAAACAATTCAATTAAAAATTGGGTAGAGGACTGAATAGACATTTCTGCAAAGGGGAAACACAGATGGTCAATAGACATATGAGAAGATGTTCAACATCACTAATCTCCAGAGAAATGCAACTTAAAATTACAATGAGTAGCTATCATCAATAAATGAACAAACAGTAAGTGCTAATGAGGATGTGAAGAACAGGGAACTCTAGTGTACTGCTGGTGAAAATGAAGATTGGTACAGCCACTGTGGAAAATGGTATGGCCATTCCTCAAAAAATTAAAAATAGAACTACTTTATGACCCAGCAATTCCACTTTTGTTGATATATCCAAAGAAACCCAAAAGACTAATTCAAAAAGAATTATTGGCTATATTTCTTATGCTGGGAATATACACTATGTTCACTGCAGGATTATTTACAATCAAAATATAAAAGCATTATGCTAAGTAAAATAAGCCAATCAGAAAGAGAAAAACTGATACCATATGATTTCACTTACACGAGGAATTTAACTAACTAAACAAACAAACAAATAAATAAAATAGAAACAGACTCACAGATACAGGGAACAGACTGAAGGTTGCCAGAGGGGAAGGGGTTGTAGGTATGGGTGAAAAAGGTGAAAGAAAATAAACACAGCCTGGCCAGTGTGGCTCAGTGGTTGAGCATTGATCCATGAACCAGGAGGTCACTGTTTAATTCCAAATCAGGGCAAATGCCCAGGTTGTAGGGGTGTACAGGGAGCAGTTGATAAACGATTCTCTCATCATTGATGTTTCCTCTCTTTTCCTCTCTGAAATCAATTTTTTTAAAAATGTTTAAAGAAGCACAAATTGGTAGTTACAAAATAGTCACAGGGATGTAAAATACATCATAGGTAATTTAGTCAATGTATATAGATAAAAATGTAAATGTTCGTTTCTTCAAAATCTCAAATCTCTGAAAGTTCTTCACTGATTGCTTTGAAATTTTGACACAATATTGCATTCGTATATGTGCGTGTTTTTTGTATACCTACATTATATAGATGTCATACCTGTGACAGGTAAAAACGTGTTTGTTTTTGAAAAACCAGGTAAAAACGTGCTTTTTTTGAAAAACAGTGCCATCTGTTGGACATAAAAGCAACACACGCTATGAACTTAATATTATTCAGTCTAACATTCAAAGCCAGGTAGTCACATACAAGTCCGTTGACACTGTTGTGGAAGCAGATGAAGTGGTTAATTATCCAACAGAATTTTGGAATTCACGCCATCTGCCAGGGATGGAATGCAATCGGTGTGCCAATTATCACGTTGCAAAATATCAACTAGCGTGGGGCTGGGCCTCAGGCCAGGGCTAGACTGGGGCTCGGGGTGCGGGTGGGCGGTCCCCCCCCCCCCCGCCAATGGCCTAGGGCTTGCAGGGAGTGTGGCAGACAAGGGTAGGGGAGTTTCCTCGGCTCCTTTTTCCTCTGGCTTTTGAGCAGCTCGGTGAGTGCCCCTGCCAATGGAAGTTGGGAGCAACTGGGCCTCTTCGGGCATGGGGCACGGGGTGCAGGGAGCAGGCCATCGGTGGGTAACAGGGATGCAGGCTGACACTGGGGGGCCCAGGCTGCAGAGGCTCACGGGTGCGAGGCCAGACCAGCCGGGCAGGGCGGGGGTGGCAGTGTGCCAGGGGCAGTCTCCCAGGAGGGTGCATTGTGTACCCACAAGCATTGCGCAATTAAACATATTAGAAATGTGCACTTTCTCTTTTCTTTCTTCTCCATTTAACCAGACTGAGCCACAGCAACATGTGGCTGGGTACAACTAGTAATATTATAATAACCATGTATGGTACTAGGTGGGTACTAGAATTATGGGTACTTTGTAAATTATATGATTAGCCATTATTTTGTACATCTGAAACTAATATAAAATTATATTGAACATCAACTATAATTGGAAAATAATTTTTAAAGTCCTAAAAAAGAAACACAAAAATAAATAAATATGTGCCAGAAGAAAAAGAAAGAAAGAAAGAAAGAAAGAAAGAAAGAAAGAAAGAAAGAAAGAAAGAAAGAAAGAAAGAAAGGAGATAGGAGATTGAGGTAGGTTTGAGAAGGACTTGAGATGTCAGCTGGCTCAAGTACTCAGACAATAATTTAAATATATTCAAAAACATTAAGCTCAGTGTCTCTGGAAGCCACTCTTCCATTTTGAATTGTTATTGATGTCTGTCTAATGGAAATATAATGTAAGCCATATAAAATCATTTTATACTCTCTAGAATCATGTTTAAAAGATTAAAAACAAGGTAAATTTAATTTTAATAAGCAATCTTATATAATTTGACATCCCAATTTAATATGACTTCAAAATGAAAATCAATATAAAAAGTATTACTATAATATTTTACATTATTTTGTATTAATTCTTCTAATTTTATTTTGTATTTTAAATTTCCAAATCATTTCAATTTAGACAGCTAACATTTTTAAATGTTTCATCTATATTTCAATTTCATATAATTTACAGTTGAAAGAATAGATTCTTATACCTAAGTTGTTACAAACCTACTTAAAATTTTTCTAATACTTAATTGAGTACCCATTTAAAACTTTGATTAATTAAAAGTCAATAACATTAAACATTTAGTTCCTTAGTCTAACTAGCCACATGTAAGTCTTCATAACCTCATGTGGCTAGTGACTACTATATTAGGTAATGCAGTTCTGAAAGTTCTTTGTCATAAACCAAAATCTCCCTCTTCCTATATTTTACTAATTATTTCTACTACTGTACTCTGGGACAAAACTGTATCTCCATCTTACATGTATTAGGCAAGGTTTAAAGAACTGAGGAGAAATTTTCTAAATAAGCTTACTACATATATATGATTAGAATACTGTTTGGAAACCTTAGATCTACTTGCCAAATGCTGTCCATTATTGAGATATTTAGAAATCTATTCCAGAATCCCAGATAAATACATGGTATTTATCAAAAGTTAGGTCTTAGGAAATTGCCAGGGCTGACCAGCAGACTCTAAGTGAGGGATGAATGGATTACTCTGATACAACTGTTTACTCTGAAAGAGAGGGTAAGGGACTGCCTGGCTAATGGAACCAGACGGCCTCAATTGTCTGCCTCCTTAGGCTTTTATTGTACCAGCACTTTGAGATAAAGTTTATCTTTTAGATACAATCAGTAGAGTAAGTAATATTGGGAGGACACATGGGTTTGCAGTGTCCTTTAAGCAAGGACACCCAAAGATTAAGCATAAAGATTCCAGTAAACACTCAGGCGTCTGCACATGCGCAGACTTGGTTGGAAAGGTCAAGGAGTAATTAGAGGCGCCGCCTTCAGCACTCCGCTAAGCCAGAATTCTGATAAACAGGGCAGGCCACCTTCAGCACACTTCCCTTTTCTCAGAATGTCCTCCTTATAAACTTTCCAATCAAGTCTCATGCTTCCCTACAGGAAATATATGTTTCTTTACATGTCCTTCCTTCCAAATTGGCAGCTACTTATTTAAAAACAACTCATTTAGGAAATTAGCTTTGCAGAGGCTTTAAGAAGAAAATACAATGCCTGCTGTGTAAGCAAACCCCTACAGACCTATAGTTGAAATGCCTGTGGGTATCTTAGAAAAGATTGCTACCCATTCATTGTCACAACAGCTTTTAGCTAGTCCTCTGAGACGACTCAAGCATTTTTTTCCTCCTCTGAGCTGTAATTGAATTAAATCCAAAACGCTGAGAGATTGAAAGAGTCCAGTGTAGCAGCAGGTGGGCTTTGGGGAGACCTGGCTGTAGCAATAACAAAGCAGCCCTGAAGTGGGCCATGCCATCACCTTCCTCCTTTTTTTCTGCCTGCTTACATTTCTTCTCACGAGTCTATTAAACAGTTGCTTTAGGAATTCTGACGTTTGTAGGTTTGGTCAATTCAAAGGAAGGGCCAATTAGGTAATAAAAACTAGGAAGAGTGCCATGTCAAAGTCCTCTAGTCTTACCCAGATGCAAACACATTAGCTAGGAGATAAGTGACTTACCAATCATGAATTTGGTCTTTATAGTAGTGGCAAAAAAAAAAAAAGTACAGTTTGTGACAGAGATACAGGTTTTTGGCAACTGAGATACTTCAAAAGGAGATTGACATTCAGAATATGCTGTATGTAGGCAAAGGAAAACAAACACATTTCATGAATGTAAAACCCCCAAAATAAAAGTCCAAAAGAATAAACATGAATTAACTCTGTGCTTAAATCTAGTAGGTTTAAACCTATAAAAAAATAAAATTAAAGAACTTTCTTTTGCTGAGAACAGGGATCGAGAAATTTTTCTGTAAAGGGTCATAAACATTTTAGGCTTTGTGGGCCCCAGCCATCTCTGTCAAACAGACTCTGTCATTTTGTTTTGTTCGGTTGCACAACTTTTTAAAAAGGTAAAAGGCAAACATCATTTAAACTCCATAGTCATATAAAAAGAGGTATAAGGCTGCATTGGTTCACAGAACATAAGATACTGACACCAGGTCTAGAAAAATACCTTGTCCAGATGGATACCACTGGACATGAGCATTCTGAGCTGCATTATTGCTCCATGTTCTGTCTCCGTCCAACAAATCCCACACTTAAAATCCCAGCAAATCTCCAGAATATGTTTTTAAATATACTTTATTGATTTTTTTTACAGAGAGGAAGGGAGAGGGATAGAGAGTCAGAAACATCGATGAGAGAGAAACATCGATCAGCTGCCTCCTGCACACCCCCTACTGGGGATGTGCCCACAACCATGGTACATGCCCTTGACCAGAATCGAACCTGGGATCCTTCAGTCCACAGGCCGATGCTCTAGCCACTGATCAAAACTGGTCAGGGCAAATCTCCAGAATATCGTCTATATAACCAACACCAGTTGGCTTTTGAGCTTGATGTTGTATTAAGGCCTCTTTCACTATAAATCTATACTAATAAAAGGGTAACATGCTAATTAGACCAGATGTCTTCCAGACATCTTTCTGGACAAAGCAATATGGTGGGGGCTGAGGCAGAGGTGGTTAGGGGTGATCAGGCTGGTGGGATTGGGCCTAAACTGGCAGTCAGACAACCCCCAGGGGTCCTGAATTGGAGAGGGTGCAGGCCGGGCTGAGGGACCCCTGTGTGCCCCCATTCATGAATTTCATGCACCAAGCCTCTAGTATTACATATTCTTATAAGTAAGTTAAATTCTAAACCAAGTAAAAATAGCAATAGCTAATAATTATTGAATATTTGTCCATATACCAATTTCCTAAAGTTGTATTATTTTATTCCTTGTCAAAATCATCTTATAAGATATATCTTCTATAATAAAAGCGAAACATGCAAATGTGACCGTTACCACCAGCCAATCAGAGCGGCTGTATGCAAATTAACCCAGCCAAGATGGAGGCCAACAGCCACGGAACCTGAGCAAACCAAAGGGTTCTATTGCAACTGCCTGCCTATGGCAGTTGGAAGTGGCACCAACTGCCTGCCTATGACAGTTGGAAGT